>ML281494.1:23078-79036 GCA_005239495.1 Nicotiana undulata
TGTGAGGAAGAGTGATTGTGAGGATGCATGATGGGCTTATACTGAAAATATTGTTACGAGAAATGATTATGGCCCGAGGGGCACTTTTATGAAAGATTTTACTGAGTTTTCAAACTATGATTTACTTCGTTTTCACACTGGGTTTTACTGAGAATTTTACTGAGATATACTGATATTGCACTTGTTTCAAAGGCTTTTCTGGAAACTGATTTCGAACTCATTATTTGATGAATACTACGTGGTGACTTGGTGTTTTACTGGTTTGTGGAATGGTGTACATGTTCTGTGTGTTTATATTACTCAGACTGTGATTTATTTTCATTACTACTGAGTTGGTGTACTCATAAAGACTCCTTGTGCCTCTGTGCACAGATCCAGGTACTAGTTCGCAGTAGTAGCTGACGCGGTTTGATAGCAGCATTTTCACGGGATTTCAAGGTAGCTTTCCAGCGTCCACAGCTTCTCCATTTCCCTCCCTCATTTAGTTTTAGCATTTGATTCAGGGACATATATCATAGTTTTAGCAGAGTTATATTTATTTATTCTTAGATCCTCATGACTATTGACTCCAGTTCTTGGGAGGTTGTTTAGAATATTATGGGGACACTAAGACTTATTTATATCATTTATGTTATGGTTCCTTGCTTATTATTTAATTGTGAGCTATTTTAATTGAACAAAAGCATAGAAATATGATGGTTGGCTAGCCTAGTTCCACGATAGGCGCCATCACGGCCTGTTAGGATTTGGGGTCGTGACAACATATCAGAAGAAGCCTATCACGTGGAACCTTTTCGTTCAAACTATCTATTTTCTTGGCAAGGATCTCGTATGGGTATCTCCTAGAATCACCCTGAACTCCGAATCTCTCAGTTGAGAGGCAAAGTGTTAGTTGATAATCATCAACAGCCGTTTACTGCTATCCGGCAATACTACTGATGTTAATGGGACAAGAGCAACGGCGATTTGGTGTTTAGTGAATCACCACGATTTTGACGTGGCCCGGCTCATTTAGGATGAACTGTTCATTCGCTCAAATGAGAAAAAGTATGGGTTTTACTTCCCCTTGCTGGTCACCAGGCTACGTCGAGTAGCACGAGTTCATGCAAATCCCATTGTAGATAGGAAGGTGCCAGTAAGGGCCCCATTCAGGGCGAGCAAAGTAACAGTGGGGAAAGACCAGGGAACACCTGCAGCTGAGCACGATGATCCCGTGGATGAGGTGGATGATGTTGATGTTGTTGTTGATGATGATGATGGTGATGAGGGGGATATGCATGACTCTGCCCCACATGTGCAGATTGCTGATGAGGCGGGCCCATCACAGGCCCGCCGGAGTACCCGTTTGACAGCCTTGGAACATGAAATGGCTGGCTTGCGCACTTCGGTCACTGACCTGGGTACTAGAGTTGATACTCTGGGTACTCAAAGTGCTAAGTCGGAGAAACGAATAATGGGCTGGCTACGGGCGCTAGGACGAGCATGTCACCTCGATCCTGGCACTATCTCAGGTCAGGATTGAGCACCAGGGAAGTCCCATTACCTTACTCTGCTTTTAATTTCTTTGACATGGGGACATGCCAAATCTTTAAGTGTGGGGTGGGGGATGGTTGTTGTTGTTGTTGTATAATTGTATGCATTTGATTGGTATTTTGGTTTGTTTTAATTAACTTTGACTTGGCCCGAAGATGGACACCTCTCGACGGGTCTCTTGAGGGACTTAAGTCGAACAAAAAAAAGATTTTCTTTTGTTAGGTAGTGTATCAACTCCCCCTTGATTCTTCTTTAAACCATTGTTCTTTTCCAAGAGTTTTTATTTGAACCGGGTGTAGTTAGTTTTTCTTTTTAGTTTAGGAACTTTTGGGCTAGGGGAAGAATGGAAATATGATCCCTTAACTCCATGGTACCTTGAATAGAGATTACCTTAGTGTGACGATTAGGCTCATTAGTTGACTTTAGCAAGAAAGCCTTAAATTGTGTGTTCTTGATTTGGATTAAGTACCTTGAGCAGAGTGTCTGATGATCCGAACTGAATTAAGTCATGTGCCATGTGTGAGTGAGGCTTTGTGTATTCTGTGCTAACATTCAATGCCTAGAACTTGCCTTGTGTGTTTATGAAGCGAAACGGTAGCCTTATTTGGTCTAGAAAGTGATATAGGCTTTTCTTTGTTGAACCTATCTATGTATGTTTTTACCCACCTGGTTGTATATACCATAGTTAACCTCTTTGAGCGTGTAATCCTGTTTTCTTTGGCAACCACATTACAAGCCTTACCCAATTTTTGACTTGTCCATCTTTTTGAACCCTATCACCTCTTAGAAGCACTTGAATTGTGATGAACATGGAAAAGTTAAAGTGTGAGGTGGTTGGTTGGGCTTTTGAGTGGAACTAAGAAAATATGGATAAAGGTGCACGGTGTGATAATTAATACTAGAAGCCACCGGAATTGAAAAAGAAAAAAAGAAGAGACTGAGCTGTATAATTTTAAAGAAAAGTTTCAAATGGTGGTGGCTTTTGAAAAAAAGTGTGCTTAAAGAAGTAGGGGGTATAACACAAGGATGCAAAGGTGGAATGATGGTTTGACAAAAGTGTGGCTTAAATGTGAAAAATGTATTAAAGTGCTTAGGGAGGTGTAGTCACTATATCCAAATGTATCCTACTCGTCCAGCAGCCAACATTACAACCAAATAAAGTCCTACTTGATTCTAGACCAAATGAGCTCGATTAGTCGAGTATTACACTATGGGCAAGCCTATGGTGCGTTTTCTGTGGCCATACGACTTTCTTTTTTAGGGTGAGTGAAATCTTGTTTATTTGAAGTCCTCAGTGTGTGAATTATAATGACTATGACATAAGTCTCTTTTGTGGTGAGTAGGCACTTGACTCATGAAAGGAAGGTAAGTCTGGACCTCTGACTGAGAGTAGGAGAGTCAGTTAGAGACATTACGTGGCTAGAGAGAGTCCACTCTTGAGGTTGGGATGTTACGCTAAGGTAGTCTACCATTGTGAATTATTCTTGGTATGAAGAGTAGGGAAGTTACCCAGTAAGGATTAGGCCTATAGAGTGTGATTTTGTTGCTCGAGGACTAGCAACGGTTTAGGTGTGGGGTGTTGATAGTAGCCTATATTATGCAATGTAGATGCTATTTATGCTTTAAATTAACCATACTTTATTGATGTTTTAAATGCTAAATGGTAACAAAATACTTTAATTGAGATTTTTATGATTTGCAGGAGCTACTCCAAGTTAGGAGGATGATATAGAGTGTTTTGGAGTCAAATATGTATATACAAGGCCAATTGAGAATAGCCCGGATGAAAACGAGCAAGAAAAGACGAAGAAAACAGTGGAAAGGTCCACCGCGACCGCGGTCGGGGGCACAGTGCCGGGCGCGGTGGAAGAAAGGCGAAACAGAATATTCAAAATGACCGCGGTCGGGACCGCGGTCGAAAGGAAAGCTGCCAAGACTTATGGGGCTAAAGTGTACATCGCTGGGAAACTTAACCTAACCCTATATAAACCCAAAAACTCGCCCAAAGTTATTTCCAAGCTTATTTTAGACTCAATTGGAGACAAGAACAAGTGTGAAAAGATCAAGACATCATTAGAGTTTTTTATTCTTCATTCATCAATTAACAATTCTAATAACTATTGAATTACCACCTTACGATCGACAGTTTCCAATCTTTAATTATCAATTATTATTTTTAATTTCTCGTGGATTTTAATTTTTCGTATACTTCAATGGTGAATTTAATTTTATGTTTCGTGACTTCAATTGTGAATTACTTTTTACACTAGTAGACTTCAATTGTGGATTTACTTTATGCATTATGGAACTTTATGCATTGTGATCTTAAATTGTAGATTTACTTTTATACTTTGTGGACTTCAATTGTGAATTTCATTTTGTACCGTGGCCTTTAATTTTAAATTTACTTTATGTATTGCAGAAAGAGCGCCCATGGCCTAATGGATAAGGCGCTTGACTTCTAATCAAGCGATTGTGGGTTCGAGTCCCACTGGGCGTGTAATTTCCATTCTTATGTGCTATAGTTATTGTTTTTTATCTATTTTCTGGTACTTTTGATTCTGTTATTATTTTTATGCTTTTTGCTGCTGGTATAGTATAATGTCTTTTCCGTCTACTTGAACTGAGAGTCCATCGAAAACAACATATTTATCCCTTGAGGTAGGGTAAGGTCTGCGTACACTCTACCCTCATAAACACTACTTATAAAATTTGACTGAATTGTTATTATTTATGTATTGCAGACTTCAATTATGGATTTACTTTATGCATTGCGGACTTCAATTGTGGATTTACTTTTTGCTACATAGACTTCAAGTGTGAATTTATTTATGCATTGTGGGCTTCGTTTGTAGATTTACTTTTATACACCGTAGACTTCTATTGTGGATTTTCCCCTCCCCTTGTCTACTTCCTTCAACGTGGACTTCCTTTTCCCCTGTATGTAATGTATATGGTGTATATAACCCCGTGGACGTGAATTTAATTTATTTTAAGCGTGGATCATAAATATCAAAGTCACTAATGAGTTTCTCTAGCATGTTCTGTTTCATTAGATGACGGGATTAGAAGTTCGTGTCATACATCAAAACGTGACTCATATCTAAGCAGTAAACTCAAGCAATTGTTAAAGGTGAATTAAGATCACCAGCGAGAGGTCAAAAATCTACTCCCAAACTGCATTCTCACAAATTCGGGATATATAGGTAACTCAAGATCAAGTTCAAGTTATAATGCGCTTTTTTATAATCATATAATTCCCTTTAAGTCCCTTTAAGCACTAAAACATAATATATCTATAGCTATGAAATCTCAGCTACAAATTCAAAAATCGTGGCTAATACCTAACAATAGCCACGAAAATAAAATTTGCATAGCTATTTTTAAAATCATAAAATTTCATAGCTACGAAAATTAAATTGACAAAGTTAATTCCTTATTTTTGCTATAATTGCTAATTATTGTGACAATAATTAGCTTAATAGCTACAAATTTATTGCTACAATAAATATTTGTAGCTAATCATAAATTTTTTGCCGCACGTTAAAAGTTCTGTAGCAATAGTAATCTTTTAGCCACAATAAATTATTCAAAGCAAAACATTATAGCTAAATAATCTTTTTTTATTCCAGTTAAAAGATCGTGGCAATAGTTGGCTTAACAGCTACAATAAGTTATCATGACGAAATGATATAGCCACAAATTTATTGCTATCATAAAATTTCATAGCTAAACAACGTTTTTGCCACAAGTTGAAACTTACTATAACAAAAGTAACTTTCTAGACATAATAAATTATTTAAAATAAAATATTATACCTAAATAAATATTTTTTCTTCAAGTTATAAAAAAATGTGGCAATGGTTGGCATAATAGTTGGAGTTTGTAGTCATGACCAAATGATATAGCCATAAATATTTTATTATGATAAAATTTTGTAGCTAATCATATGATTTTGCTACGATTGGAGCTTATTGTAGCAAGAGTAACAGTTTTGAGACCAATAAACTCTTTAAAATAAAATGTTGTAACTAAATAAATATTTTTACTTCGAATTATAAACTAAAAAAATATGGCAACATTTGGCTAATAGATACAATTAGTTATAGTCACTGATTTATTCTAGTCATATATTTTGACTACGAGTTAAAATATACTATAGCAAAAGTAATCTTCTGGCCATAATAAATCATTTACAATAATATTATAGCTAAATAAATATTTTTGCTTCAAGTTATAAAATAATGTGGTAATATTTGGCTTAAAACTGCAATTTATTGTCTTGAACAAATGATATAGCCACGATTTTATTACTATGATAAAAAATTATAGTTAATCATATGTCTTTGCTACGATTGAAGCTTATCGTGGCGCAAGTAACCTTGTCGCCATAATAACTTTATTTGAAATTAATATGTTGTATATAAATAAATACTAATGAGAAACGCATATTTTTAATCGCTCCCAAAAATAATAATCGACAAATTATATCTCTTTTGTATATATGTGTATAATATACATATAATACACATATTTTATATACTTGGCTAGAGAATGCAATTAGTTTTGCCCAGCCAATCAGTTTTATATTGTCTTAAATTAATTTTCATCAATTTTTAAAAATTATGGCAATTGATAGCTAAGTAGACACAATTGTTTTTCATGAGAAACGATATATCTACAATTTTAGTACTATGATAAAATTTCGTAGCTAATCACTAAAAAAATTCCCATGAGTTAAACTAACCATAAAAAGAGTAAACTCTTAGCCACATTAAACTATTGAAATAATATCTCGTAGCTAAATGAATATTTTTGCTTCAAGATATATAAAAAATGCGGAATAGTTGTTACATTTTTATACAATTTTCATATATATAATTACATTAAGTATTATGAATTTAACATTTTTGATATCTAAGTCAATAGAAAGTTAATCATAATATTATTTAAATATAACTTTTAAGTTCCAATAATAACTAAAATATGATGAAACCGTTTACAATTATGCGTGATTAAAAAAGTATATAGAATTTAAACAACTATAATCTTGTAACAAGTTAGAAAAATATTTTAATTAATTAATTTTTAATATAAAGAGTTAGAGTTTTGGTACAATAGAGAAAAATTAATAATTATACAATTAAAGAATTTATTAATCAAATATATAATTAAAATATAAACAATACTCTTTAATAACAGATCATTTGTTCTACAATCTAAAAGTCACGACCCGTTTTCGGGTTGTGATGGCGCTTGTCGTGGAACCAGGCTAGCCAATCGCTACAACAATACTCAATTCATTTACTGGAGAAATTTACTCATTATTGGCTTAACTACGGAAATTGTAATCATTTAAAACAGTCTAATAGACGAAAATAGGCTCCAACAATTAATCTAGGATTTGGAGTCACGCAGTCATGAGCTACTAACATGAATACAACTGAGAAATAATACTGAAGTCTTAAGTTTCCAATTTCTAATACGGGAGGGAAAATAAGGAAAGGAGGGACGGGACAGCGAACGCCAGCTGCTACCTCGTCGGCTCTGAGGGATAAGCTGCTATCACTGATCCGCGTCAATTCTCGGTGCACCTGGATCTGCACACACAGTGTGCAGGTAAGTAACGAAAATAACCTACGGTCTGAGGAGGTAGTGACGAACTCAACCTCCGTAAATAAACAGTTCAAATAATGAAAATTCCAGAAATAACCGAAAATATCAGTGAAAATCATGTTATGTAAATGACCCTGGAAACTTAGTAAAAATCCTGGGATAACAAATGAATGCCATATATGTAGTATGCAGCTCTCACAGGTGGTCCTCTCGGTACACATAATTGGCAATTTGGCCCAGGAAAATCCATCCCGTAACATGTACGACGTGGTGACTCAGTCACTAAGTACCGAGGGGGCAGGCCAATTCAGCCTTTCGGAGAAATCCATCTCCGAGATATCATACTCATCCGTAATCTGTACCAGGGAAATCCATCCCTCCATATCTAAAAATCGGTATCTGTGTCAGGGAAATCCATCCCTCTGTATCTCATCAGCAATAATCAGTGCCAGGGAAATCTATCCCTCTATATCTCGTATCGCGGACAAATCCATGTCCAGGGAAATCCATCCCTCTATAATTGTGCGCTCACTGGGGGTGTAAAGACTCCGGAGGGGCCGCCAAAGATATGGCCCAAGCGCTATATATATATCAAGCCCACGAAGGGTGTATCATCTCAACATTCGGCTCTAGGCCCATACTCAGTCAGAATTACTAGTCTCCTCACAACACTCTCATTATGTAAACAGCCCAAACAATGGCAATGCATGATAAATCAATGATTTTTGAGACTGAAATATGAATACATGTGTAATAACAGGACTGAGCATGCACAAGTAAGGTTCACAATAGAAACAACGGTAACGGGCCATTTCCGGTCTCCACATATAGACATGAAGTCTTATCATTTATACTTGTTATGTTTTCTTTTAGATTCTACGCATCAATGGCCTTCACAGTACTGATATCATGGTGGAACAACAGTTAAACGGCGCCTGGGAATAAGCCGAGCCACAACAAATCGACCAACACTCATGTGCCCGTCACTTGGAGAGTGCATCATAGTAACTATCATCAATTAGCATGTACATTGGGGTTTTGAACCCCTCAGTTCCAAGGTTGAAGCCGTTACTTACCTCGAAACCGACTCAACTCTACTCCGTCGGGCCCTTTCCTCGAGAATCGGCCTCCAAATGCTCCAAATCTATCAATAATCAATTACATAGTGTCACAACGTGCTAAGGAACAATCTCCAATCAAAATTTAGCAAAAATACCGAATTCGGTCAAAACCCGGCCCTCGGGCCCACGTCTCGGAAGTCAGAAATTTTCACAACACTAGGTTCCTTGTCTTTTCCCGAGTCTAACCATACCAAGAACACGAAAATCGAACCTCAAATGGTCCTCCAATACCCCCATTCTTTCTCTCTTAAACCCAAGCCCTAACCACCATTTTTCTACTGCTTTTACCAAAGATTTCAACCTAAAACCATTCTTAATGCACAATATAACAAGGTTTGAGTCCAAGAAACTTACCTCTTTGAAGAACCCACGAAATCTCTCTTTTAACCCCTTCAAAAAGCTTAAACCCGAGTGTAAAAATGGTGAAAGAAGGTAAATTTCGCGAAGGCTGCCTTTTATAGGTTCTGCCCAGGCATTTGCGCAATAGCGATGCCTTTCTTGCACCTGCGACTCCGCAGGTGCGACCTTCCAACCGCTCTTGCGAAAACCACTTAAACCCCCAGACCTCGCGCCTGCGATACTCTTCCCGCGCCTGCGACATCGCAAGTGCGGACTTCCTTCCGCCCCTGCTCCTTCACTCTCGCGCCTGCGATGTCCGCACCTGCTGCCCAAGCATCGCAGGTGTGATCGCACCAGCAGTAGCAGCTTCAGCGGCATTTCAAGTTCCAAATTCTCCGTTTAACGCCCGAAATCAAACCCGAGCCCCTGGAGACCCCGACCAAACATACCAACATATCTAACATGGTTATTCAAACTTTGTCGAGCCATTAAAACTCCAAAAATAACATCAAAACCATAAATTCTCATCCAATTCAAGCCTATGATATCCAAAAACTTCCGAAACACGCATTTGATCAAAAACCCAACCAAACCATCTCCAAATGACTTGAAATTTTGCGGGCAAGTCCAAAATGACCTAACGAAGCTACAGCAACTCTCGGAATCCCATTCCGACCCTCGGATCAAAATCTCGCCTATCAACCGGAATTCGCCAAAATACTAACTTCGCCAATTCAAGCCTAATTCTACACCGGGCATCCTAAAAATATTCTGAACACACTCCTAAGTCCCAAATCACCTAACGAAGCTATCCGAACCATAAAATCCGCATTCCGAGGTCGTTTACCAATAAGTCAACTCCGGGTTGACTTTTCCAACTCTAAAGCTCTTGTTAGAGACTAAGTGTCTCAATCCACTCTGTTTTCACTCCGAACCCGAACCAACCAACCCCAACACTTCATGAACAGTCTAACCGAGCTACAACAAGATAGAAATAAGGGAACAGATGCGTATACCGCGTAACGACGGACCGGGTCATTACATTCTCCCCCTCTTAAACAACCGTTCGTCCTCGAACAGGTCTAGAAACATACCTGGAGTCTCAAACAAATGAGGATATCTGCTCCGCATCTCCCGCTCGGTCTCCCAGGTGGCCTCCTCCACTGGCTGACCTCTCCACTGAACCTTCACTGATGCTATCTCCTTTGATCTCAACTTTCTGACCTCACAAGCCAAAATAGCCATTGGCTCCACCTCATAAGACATATCCCCCTCAAGCTGAACTGTGATGCAGTCTATCACATGAGACGGATCACCAACATACTTCTGGAGCATCGATACATGGAACAGCGGATGAACACTCGATAACCTGGGTGGTAAAGCAAGTCTATAAGCTACTTCCCCACCTTCTTAAGCACATTAAAAGGGCCAATATACCGGGGACTAAGCTTTCCCCTCTTCCCGAATCTCATAACACCCTTCATGGGTGACACCTTCAGCAGAACCTTACTAAGCAACAATAGATCTGCTCGAGTATCCAAACCCTCAATAGAAATAACACAAGACCGGTATACCCGATCTACCACAATCGTATCCCCTACAGGAGTCGACACATGAACAGCCGAAATCAAGGACTCACGGGGTATACCCAAAGAAGGTGCAAAATATGATGAAACATACGAATAAGTGGAGCCAGGATCAAATAATACCGAGGCATCTCGGTGACCGACTGAAATAATACCTGTGATCACTGCATCGGAAGCAATAGCATCTGGCCTGGCCAGAAGTGCATAGAGACGAGCTGGTCCCCCACCTGATCGACCTCCCCCTCTGGGGCGAACTCTAACTGCCTGACCCCCACCCCTAGCTGCCTGAGCGGGTGGTGCATAAGCTGATGTCGAAGCTGGAGGCTGACCCCTCGGCTGATAAGAGTTGCTAGCAAGACGGGGGCAAAACCTCTTAACATGGCCTGGATCCCCACACTCGAAACAACCTCTACCCACGACTGACGGCGGGGACTGGAGGGAACCCCTAGAACCGGAGTAGCTACTGGAAGAACCCTGTGCTGAGGAGCCATGAAAAGACGGTGTCCTGGATGAACTCTGAGCTGGGAGGGAACTAAATGATGAACGGCCCGAATGAGACCCACAAAAACCGTGTCCTGAAGAAGCCCCACTATACACTAAACGGGCTGGCTAAGGAGGCCTAAATGAACGGCATCTGCCAGGCTGAGAAGAACCACCAGAATGAAAGCCACTATAAGTACCGGATCCACGAGGCCTCTTGGCCTCCCTCTCCCCTCGCTCCTGGCGTTGAATAGACTCAATGTCTCTAGCGATGTCCACAACTGTCTCAAAGGAAACCCCAGACACTCTCTCTCTGGTCAGAAGAATCTGCAACTAATGGTTAAGACCATCAACAAATCTCTGAATCCTCTCCCTGTCCGTAGGAACCAACCAGACAGCATGACGAGCTAACTCGGAAAACCTCATCTCATATCGCGTCATAGTCATATCCCCCTGACGCAACTGCTCAAACTCTCTACGCAGCTCCTCTCTCTGAGACTGTGGTACATACTTCTCTAAGAAGAGAATAGAAAACTGGTGCCAAGTAAGTTGTGGTGTAGCGGCGGGAATTCACCTCTCATAGGCCTCCCACCAAGCGATTGCCGACCCCGAGAACTGGAAAGTGGTAAATGGGACTCCGCTAGTCTCAAGTATCCCAGTTGTACGAAGAATCCTCTGGCACTTGTCCAAGAAAGCCTGGGCATCCTCGCCCTCAGTGCCACTGAAAGTAGGGGGCTGGAGTCTGCTGAATCTCTCCAGTCTCGGCTACTCATCATCTGCCAAGATAGGGACCACGAAATCCGGTGCGACAGCAGCGGGCTGGACTGGGGCTACTCCCGGTGTCTGAAGCCCCCGAAGAACCTGCTCAGGAGTCCGGGCAGCTGGAGTCTGTATGCCTCCCCTGGCCTAAGATGTGGTAGTAGAAGAAGATAGAGCGACCGCCTGTGCTAAGCTGGTGCACACTGTCAGGATCTGAGTCAAGGTCTCCTGAAGACCTGGGATCACTATAGGAACAACTGGTGCCGGGTCCTGCCCCACGGGAACCTCGACTGCGGGAACCTGATCCTGATCAATGGGAGGATCCTCAGGTGCTGCCCCACGTACCGGACGGGTTGAACCCCTCCCCCTAGCCTGACCTCGACCACGACGACCTCTGCCTCGAACTGGTCCCGCTGGTGTCGGGTCATCACTGTCGGTAGTACGAGTCCTCACCATCTGCGAGAGGATGAAACCATGAGAGTTTAGTTCCAAGAATCAACAGAGTCGCACGACAGAATTCAAGGATATGAAGTTTCCTAAGGGTTCTGCAGCCTCTCGAAGATAAGTACAGACGTCTCCGTACCGATCCGCAAGACTCTACTAAACCTGCTCATGACTGGTGAGACCTATTCAACCTAGTGCTCTGATACCAACTAGTCACGACCCATTTTTGGGTTGTGATGGCGCCTGTCGTGGAACCAGGCTAGCAAATCGCTACAATAATACTCAATTCATTTACTGGAGAAATTTACTCATTATTGGCTTAACTCATAGAAATACGGAAATTGTAATCATTTAAAATAGTCTAATAGACGAAAATAGGCTCCAACAATCAATCTAGGATCTGGAGTCACGCAGTCATGAGCTACTAACATGAATACAACTGAGAAATAATACTGAAGTCTTAAGTTTCCAATTTCTAATACGGGAGGGAAAATAAGGAAAGGAGGGACGGGACAGCGAATGCCAACTGCTACCTCGTCGGCTCTGAGGGATAAGCTGATATCACCGATCCGCGTCAATTCTCGGTGAACCTGGATCTGCACAAACAGTGTGCAGGTAAGTAACGAAAACAACCTACGGTCTGAGGAGGTAGTGACGAACTCAACCTCCGTAAATAAATAGTTCAAATAATGAAAATTCCATAAATAACCGAAAATATCAGTGAAAAACATATTATGTAAATGACCCTGGAAACTTAGTAAAAATTCGGGAATAACAAATGAATGCCATATATGTAGTATGCAGCTCTCACAGGTGGTCCTCTCGGTACACATAATTGGCCATTTCGCCCAGGGAAATCCATTCCGTAACATGTACGACGTGGTGACTCAGTCACTAAGTACCAAGGGGGCAGGCCAATTCAGCCTTTCAAAGAAATCCATCTCCGAGATATCATACTCATCCATAATCTATACCAGGGAAATCCATCCCTCCATATCTAAAAATCGGTATCTGTGTCAGGGAAATTCATCCCTCTGTATCTCATCAGCAATAATCAGTGCCAGGGAAATCCAGGGAAATCCATCCCTCTATATCTCGTATCGCGGACAAATCCATGTCCAGGGAAATCCATCCCTCTATAACTGTGCGCTCACTGGGGGTGTAAAGACTCCGGAGGGTCCGCCAAGGATATGGCCCAAGCGCTATATATATATCAAGCCCACGAAGGGTGTATCATCTCAACATTCGGCTCTAGGCCCATACTCAGTCAGAATTACCAGTATCCTCACAACACTCTCATTATGTAAACAGCCCAAACAATGGCAATGCATGATAAATCAATGATTTTTGAGACTGAAATATGAATACATGTGTAATAACAGGACTGAGCATGCACAAGTAAGGTTCACAATAGAAACAACGGTAACGAGCCATTTCTGGTCTCCACATATAGACATGAAGTCTTATCATTTATACTTGTTATGTTTTCTTTTAGATTCTACGCATCAATGGCATTCACAGTACTGATATCATGGTGGAACAACAGTTAAACCGCGCCTGGGAATAAGTCGGGCCACAACAAATCGACCAACACTCATGTGCCCGTCACTTGGCGAGTGCATCATAGTAACTATCATCAATTAGCATGTACATTGGGGTTTTGAACCCCTCAGTTCCAAGGTTGAAGCCGTTACTTACCTCGAAACCGGCTCAACTCTACTCCGCCGGGCCCTTTCCTCGAGAATCGGCCTCCAAATGCTCCAAATCTATCAATAATCAATTACATAGTGTCACAATGTGCTAAGGAACAATCCCCAATCAAAATTTAGCAAAAATACCAAAAATCCCGAATTCGGTCAAAACCTGGCCCTCGGGCTCACGTCTCGGAAATCAGAAATTTTTACAACACTAGGTTCCTTGTCTTTTTCCGAGTCTAACCATACCAAGAACACGAAAATCGGATCTCAAATGGTCCTCCAATTCCCCCATTCTTTCTCTCTTAAACCCAAGCCCTAACCACCATTTTTCTACTGTTTTTACCAAAGATTTCAACCTAAAATCATTCTTAATGCACAATATAACGAGTTTTGAGTGCAAGAAACTTACCTCTTTGAAGAACCCACGAAATCTCTCTTTAAACCCCTTCAAAAAGTTTAAACCCGAGTGTAAAAATGGTGAAAGAAGGCAAATTTCGCGAAGGCTGCCTTTTATAGGTTCGGCCCAGGCATTTCCGCAATAGCGATGCCTTTCTCGCACCTGCGACTCCGCAGGTGCGACCTTCCAACCGCTCCTGCGAAAACCACTTAAACCCCCAGACCTCGCGCCTGCGATACTCTTCCCGCGCCTGCGACATCGCAGGTGCGGACTTCCTTCCGCCCCTGCGACAAAATCCGCCCCTGCGCCTTCACTCTCGCGCCTGCGATGTCCGCACCTGCGGCCCAAGCATCGCAGGTACGATCGCACCTGCAGTAGTAGCTTCAGCTGCATTTCAAGTTCTAAATTCTTCGTTTAACGCCCGAAATTAAACCCGAGCCCCTCGGGACCCCGACCAAACATACCAACATATCCAACATGGTTATTCAAACTTTGTCAAGCCATTAAAACGCCAAAAACAACATCAAAACCATAAATTCTCATCCAATTCAAGCCTATGATTTCCAAAAACTTCCGAAACACGCATTTGATCAAAAACCCAACCAAACCATCTCCGAATGACTTGAAATTTTGCGGGCAAGTCCAAAAAGACCTAACGAAGCTACAACAACTCTCGGAATCCCATTCCGACACTCGGATCAAAATCTCGCCTATCAACCGGAATTCGCCAAAATACTAACTTCGCCAATTCAAGCCCAATTCTACACCGGGCATCCTAAAAATATTCTAAACATACTCCTAAGTTCCAAATCACCTAACGAAGCTATCCGAACCATAAAATCCGTATTCCGAGGTCGTTTACCAATAAGTCAACTACGGGTTGACTTTTCCAACTCTAAAGCTCTTGTTAGAGACTAAGTGTCTCAATCCACTNATCCGAACCATAAAATCCGTATTCCGAGGTCGTTTACCAATAAGTCAACTACGGGTTGACTTTTCCAACTCTAAAGCTCTTGTTAGAAACTAAGTGTCTCAATCCACTCTGTTTTCACTCCGAACCCGAACCAACCAACCCCGACACTTCATGAACAGTCTAACCGAGCTACTACAAGATAAAAATAAGGGAATAGATGCGTATACCGCGTAACGACGGACCGGGTCGTTACACTAAACTTTTTATAACAATTATCTTTTAGTAACTCCTTAATCTATTTCATGCCTAGTCTCACCATAACTCGACATTGGGGCAGTTTTTTAGAATTAGCGTCAATCATAAATTTTACCCTTTCAAACTACATGCAAACTGATTCTCGTAAAGCCCGAAATATGTAGGCAACTCAAAATAAGAGTTCAACGGTAACCTTTCTAAAACAGTTTAGACTTTGGTAATCATGTTGATCCCTTTTAGGGTCTTCCCCCTAAAATAAGTTATTTAGGCACGTTCGCCTTAATAGGACACTTAAGCTAGCCCGCTTTTAATATAACATTTAGGTTCGTCTGCCTTTAATATGACATATAGGTTTCTCCACCTGATTAATAGTACAATGGGTAAGTCCACCTTAAAATAGGGCGTTGGATCAAAATGATGTTATACACTTTTATAAATTCCCTACGTGCCCTCAAATTCCATCTCACCTCATTTTCATCCATGCTTGTGGAGGGGACAAAAGTGGCTATTACGTCAACTTCTTTGCTCGAAAGTTCTTTCATAATTTTTGATAAAAGGATGGGCAATTATTGACATTCAATTTTGTCCCACTTTTTCTCCAATTAATTTATTTTCGCTTCTTGGTCATTTACAATTTGGACATATTACTTTACGTAGTGTTGCTCGTTATTTTACTTAAAATAATACTATTTTAATATTTTAAATATTTGTATATTAGATTTCTATTCTTAATTAATTGCTCCATATGTTATACACTAGTGGTTGTCGGGCCGTTTTGAGCCCGGGCCTAACACAATAAGGTTAAACTTTTCTTAAACATATGAGTAGTACTGCGTTTATCTACACAGTGAGACTCTTCCAGTTTTCTTTTTGTCGCTTCCAGTCTTCTCTCTTGCTGCTCACTTTATGTGCTTGGTTGTATTGTTATAAGGTGATTTTTTTTTTTTGAAATTGCTGCTAGGTAGAAAATGTTTAAATTTGATAAATTGTTGGTCCACTATTTTCTATGTTTGTCCGCAAAACACTGTGATTGATTATGGACTCTGAAAAATAGGGCACGTGTGCAAAGGGATAGGTCTTTTACCAAGATATTTCTATTATTTATTAAGTTTACAAAAAGGTTCTTTATCAAGATTTGTCTGTTCTCTATTTAGTTTTAAAACATGGCCAATAAGGCGTTTTTTCATTTTGCCTGAATAAGTTATTTCACTACGTGCTTGTTCCTATACTGCGATACTGAATCTGTCTAAATTGAAAGTTGCTCAATTACACCACTAAATAAACAAATTAAAATTATTGGTTGTGTAAGGCATTAACTTTAGTAGAACTGAGCAGAAGTATAAAATGATAAAATTAATTGCTGCAATCTTTCATGGAGAGTTAGATTATGTTTTAAAAAAAGTTGGGGCTTAAGCGGTGAATTTTGCATATTATTATTCTAAAATTGGGAGTTTTGATGCATATTCAGATGACATCACAAGAGTAGTCAAAACGTTTCAAAGTATTTTTTTTGGGGGGAACTTATACATTTTGGTTATGATTAGTATTGACACATTACATGAGTGAGTTTTTTGGATAAGATGTTTCACTATTAAATATAACAGCTTCTGTATGGAAATTTCAGGCCAATAAGCCACAAGCTCAAAATACATCCCTGATTACTTGATTCCAAACTGTTTTTACTTCTGCAATTTATGCTAGCAATTGCTGCATTTAAAAAGCAGCCTCTCCAATAAAACACGTTAAACCAGTCATTTTCATGTCTTTGCTAAGTGTAAAAAATTATTTGTTAATATTTTTTTCACTATAAAATTACTCCTGGAAATTAGAAAGTTTTCTTAACATTTTAAAAATTAAAAGATAGTTTGACATGTATATTTTTTTATAAAGTTTGTTATGCTTCGAAAATGTTACTATTTGTTAGGCAATTTAATTTAAGAAGCAGATTAGAAAGCTTTCTTTAAAAAAATTTAAAACAGAATCGACATGTTTTTTCACCTGGTACTTTTATAAGTCAAAAATTATTTGTAAGTCAGCAAATTTTAATTTACTTTGGACGCTTTCTCAATTAAAAATTCATGAGTAAATAAGAATTTAACCTATTTTTAACACATACAATAGATATAATACTATATCCAAGTATTTCATTTAAGTTACTCCTAATCGTTATGTATTATTTAAAGTATCTTGTTTAGCTTTAATAGAGTATATTATATTTAATCAGAGGATTTAAAATAATTTGATTAGTAATTGGAATATGGACCTATCCTGATTTCTATGCAGAGTTGGGGCAATAAATATGATGGCCCACTCAATATATATATATGTCAGTTAAATATGTCCTTACACATTTTTTTTCTTAAGAAAATATTTGCACGTTCCCTGACATCATACATGGGCATGTAAAAGTCCTTAATCTTTAAAGTGGTCAATATTAGTCCAAATTTTAAGACAGAGAAGCCCAAAGAAATTAGGAGCAAAAGAGCCATCCAAATTGAGGATTTTTATAAATCACTATTGTTTAGTGGATATTAACTTTCTATAGCTATCATATACATAATTACTTCATATAGATACTATTCAATTATTACGGTAGTGTATTCATTGTATTCGCGCTGCTGTATTCATGAATACATCAGCAAAAAGCGCCTAAAAATCAGGGCAGCCCAGCTGTACGCGCATGTAATCACGTGTATTCGTGTCATGTATTCATGAATACAGTAACGACAATCACCTTAGAAATATGTATGTCCAGTTGTCTAACGATGGAAATAATATCATTTAGCGTGATGCACTCCTAATATAACTTAACAAAATCAATTCTAATATGCCTAGTTACCGGTGTTTGTATTTACTCTATTCACTATTTTATATTCAATGTATTCAAATGTATATGTATTAACCGTATTTTAGTTATTCCTAATACATGTTATTACTCTCTATTCAGTATATTTTATTGGTTGTATTCACTGTATTTTTATTTGTATTAAATGTATTTTATTATATTTTACTATATTTTAAAATTAAATGTATTCACTGTTTATACTCTGTTCTATTTAATGTTTGTATTCAGTGTATTTTAATTTTTTTTACCCTGTATTCATGCATATTGTATACAATATGCATGAATACAAGTGTATTCAGCTGTATTACAAAAAAATACAAACCTTCGAAATACTTAAACACAAGAAAAAATATATATATATTTATACAAAAGTACAATATGTTTGAGTGAATTTGTACAGAATATAATATATTTGTATCATTGTATCTGACTGAATAGCAAGAAGAGAAGAAAGCTCGTCAGAGATGGCGTTTTCTGGCCAAGACTCCTTGTATCACTTCACTACCTCTTCCATTACAATTTACAACTCTTCCAATTCGACTGCTTCTTCCTCTTTTCTCTCTTACTTACCGCGCTAAGAATCCATCTTCTCTTCTATCACGACCCAAAATCCATACATGGTCGTGATGGCGCCTATCGTGTTACTAGGCAAACCTACTTCTCGAAATATTACTATTAATTGATTTTAAGAATTTAATAAAAAAATATCGACAGTTAAAGTTCTCATAAACTAAATCAACTCTAAATAATATTAATATAAAGTGCGAAAACGGCCCCAAACATCAGGGTGTCACTAAGTCATGAGCGTCTAAAACTATGAGCTAAGATATATAAACTGTCCAAAAGAAGAAATGACAAAAGGAGTAACAAGGTCCTGCAGATGCTAGCAGCTACTTTGCAGTCTCCACAGATAGCCGGCCTGAACTCAACGATCGCCGCCTTCCAACTCACTTGGATCTGCACATATAGTGCAAGGTGTAGTATGAGTACAACCGCATCAGTAGTAACAGAAGTAACTAAGGAACTGAGTAGTAGCGACGAGCTAAGTAAAACAGTCCAATTATTTATTTTCACAATTTAAAAAAAATAACAGGAATAAACATGTAAATTCCATAACTCTGTAAATGCCACAAAGAAACTTAACAGATAAATGCAGCAACCACACAAATAAATACTATCTCACAGCAGTGTCACTTCTTCACTCATCACTCGCACTCAACACTCAACACTCAACACTCAATATACTCAACTCCGGAGGGGATCCCAAAACCCAAGCTCTAAGCACAGACAGCTCACGTACCATAATATGCTCTAAGCACGGACAACTCGCGTGCCATAATATCAATACCTGGATCCGCACGGACAACTCATGTGCTATGCGGACAGCTCACGCACTATGGTATCAATACCTGGACCCGCATGGATAGCTCACGTTCTACGCGGACAGCTCACGCGCTATGGTATTAATATCCTCACAACCAGGCCATCAGTCTCACTCAATCATATACCTCGCTAGCCTCACCATCATCAACATCTCGGGCACACTCTAACATTAGGCAATTCTTACCACTAGCTGAAAGGAAGTATCAACCTGTCTTGAGTTCAAGTAATATACTGAGCATGAATAAAGCCTAAACATGATCTCTAACATGAAGGCAAACAAGTTCATCAACAAGTAAACACAAAACCACAGATAATAGCCATTAGGCCTCACGGGACGGACCAAGTCTCAATCCTTCGCGGTGCACACCCACACGCCCATCACCTATCATGGGTATCACCACCAAACAATCACATGATATTAATTTCTTCGGGTTCATACCCTCAAAGCCAGAGTTAAAACTGTTGCTTACCTCAACAACGTAAAATCCTACTTCGGGATGCCCCCGTCTCTGGACTCGGTCTTCAAAAGCTCAAAATCTAACCAAAACCAGAATACTACTATCAACATAGGCTAAGGAATCGAATTCCGCAATAAAAACTACATAAATGGGCCAAAATCCGAAATTGGCTAAAACCCGGCCTCCGGGCCCACGTCTCAAAATTCGACGAAACTCACAAAATCCGAACACCTGTTCCGATACGAGTTCAACCATACAAAAATTATAGAATTCCGACATCGGATTGGCTTTCAAATCTTAAATTTATATTTTTTAAAAATTTGATAAAAAATCGATTTTTCTTCAATAAATTCATGGATTCATGATATAAATGAGTTTGGAATCATGATCTATAAAGTATTTAGGATAAAGAACACTTACCTCGTTCAAATTCGTGAAAACCCCTCTGAAAATCGCCCAAATCGAGGTCCCTCAACACTATTTTTGTCAAAAATAGCCAAAAACCCCTGTTTTATAGAGTTTTACGCTTCGGGGGCGCTGCCTAGGGTGCTGATTCCAGTAGCTCAACAAATCCTGGCGCCCTAACTAGTGCCCCACGCTCCCTGGGGCGCTGGCGATGGAATATTTTTCCCCGTCACGAAAATATGCATAACTCTCTCATATGATGTCCAAATTCGACGATTCTTTTTGCTATGGCTCCGAAATTTCGATACGGATCTAATGCTTCAATCGAAACTGAATTTGGAGCTCATTTGCTTATTGTGGTACAACTTGTTCTTGAAGAAACAACGTCGAAACATTCTTGAAATGTCCAAGTTAAATTCTGTTAACAATCCGAAGTCGAAGTCGTCCGGAGGCCCTCGAGACCTCAACCAATTATATCAACAAGTCCTAAAACATCATATGGACTTACTCGGGATTTCAAATCATTCCAAGCAATGACGAAACTACAATTCACACCTCGATTCGGACTTATGAGCTTCAACTTTTTAATTTACAAAAACTTGTGGCGAAACATATCAAATGAATCCGGAATGACTTCAAATTTGGCACACAAGTCATAATTGACATAACAGAGCTATTAAAATTTTCGAAATCTCAATCCGATTTCGATATCAATAAAGTCAAATCCATGGTCAAACTTTTGAACATTTAGCCTTTAGATTTCTAGTTTTCGTTAAATGGCTATAACTTGAGCTAGGGGCCTCCAAATTGTGTTCTGGACACACTCCTAAGTCTAAAACCACCCAACGAAGCTAATCGAATCATAACAATTAAATTTCGAATTTGTTTACTCATAAGCAAAATTTTCGGTCGACTTTCCTAACTTAGCTTTCTAATTAAGGGAGTAACTGTTCATTTCACTCCAAAACTACTACGAACCCAAACCTACCAACTCAACACAGCTGAACAACACATAAATAAGCAGAAATGGGAGAAACAGGGCTATAACTCTCGAAACGACCAACCGGGTCGTTACATCTTCAATCTCTCCGTCGCCCAAGGTATCTCCGTTTCCTTTTTTTGATTATAGTTTTACTTTCATGTTTCTCATTTTGAGATTTTTAGGCTTTTTTTCTCTTTCGTGTGTCTATCATTCAACCTATTTTGCTTGAAGAGAGAGAAAGTGAAGAAAGAGAGAGAAATAAGCAAAATTCTGAGAGAGAATCATGCGTTAATTGAAAGAAAGAGAAAGGAAAAATATAAATATCGTATTTCATACATTATTTCATGCCTCAATGGTAATATATACCATAAACGCTTATTTTTTGCTATAAAATGTAAAAGTAGCCATAGAAATAATATTTTAAAATGATTTTAGTTTTTAATAAATAGGGTGTATACTTTGGCTATATGAGGTAAATTTCCAAAATGGACCAAAAATTTATAGCCCAAAAGTCACTCTAACCAATCCATTAATGACCCACCATATCTCTTCCAATTGTTTTTCATAATCTAAGCTAGCGTTTGGACATATAATTGATTCAAAATTGTAAAAATAGTTTTTGCAGTTGTGTTAAACAATAGTTTTTGGAAATTAAAATTTTGTTTGAACATATATTTTATTTGAAGAAAAGTTAAAAGTTTTATTAGTGCAAGAAAAAATTTCATCAAAAACTACCCTAAACTAATTTTGGAAACTTGAAAATTTTAGTTTTTTTTCTTCAAATATGATCATATTACATAAAATTTTCAATTTTTCTTTTATTTTTGAAAAACTTTGCCTCTCTCTCTCAATAGACGCCCCTTTCTTTCTTCTCTTGGACAAAAAACCAATTCTTTCTCAACCTTTTTTTCTTCTTCCAGAAATTGCTACTCCATTTTGTGTAAATGTTTGAATCCTCTCTCTCTTCTTTGATTCCCTCATCTCTGCCAAAAGGTAGATGGGCCTAGCAGCTCATAGATTTCCTTTTTGATGAAACTTGTTTCTTTTCTCTTTACTATCTTTCCATCATTACTAAATTTTTTGCTTCTTCAAAACCACAATGCCTCTCTCCTCTGCCATTGTGGTAATTTGCCAAAGATCCCCATTAAAAGGCCCAAGGTTTTCAGCCTATTTGGATAAGCCCAAATAGCTTTCGTGATTGACTCCATTTGCAGCCTATTTTGCAGCCTTACCATCAATAATGGAGGTGGAGGGGTGTACGAGACACAGATAGCCGATAAAGTGATTGATTCCCCTTTCGTGAACTCCCCTTTTTTCACAACAGACTTTTGTCCCTCCATTTTTGTGTCGCTTCTCCCTTTACTACTGCTCAGAAGATTCGTTCACGAGACGATATCCCAAACAGCTTTTCTCAGAATATCAGATTTTTTTGTACCTACAAAATCGGCATTTTGATGGAGATATGATTCTCGATCAGAAAGGAGCGATATTTCATATTCCCTCTCATTCAAACCCTAACCCTAGTTTTTCTCTCGCCTATAAATACTCCTTTAGTCCAGATTTCATACCATTGTCTTATTACGGCAGAGCATTGCACTAAAGTCAGTGTCTCATATCCCATTTCTGAGTTCGTCTCTTCTGTATCCATGCGGTGACTTCCTCTAAACCTCTTTGGAATTTCAAAAATCATACCTCAACCCTAGCTATTTTTTAACTATAAATACTCCTTACATCTATCAGCCGAGGGCAAGCTTGAAATTCAGCTCCGGTCCACTGCCCCATGGAAGGTAAATCCGCTTCCATTATTGTTTTCCTTCTTTTCTTGGCTCATAATATGTTTTATTATAGAAATCATGTTTTAAGCCTGCCTTTACTATATCACTCATATCTGTCCATTAAGTCTCGTGACAGAATGTTAAATTTAGAATCACGCTTTAGGAAAAGTATCTTACTATTTTTGCTTGAGAGTATGTTCTTCGAATCGTAATATGTTTTTTTTTTTGAGTTTTGTAGTTTTGGCCTTAAATTTTGGACTCTTCTGTACTTAGAGGGGTCATATTTTGGCTCATACTGGTTAAGCTAACGTTTGACTATAGATTCCCAAATTTGTGTTTGAAAAATATGTTTTGGATTAAGTTTGGCTTGAAAATAAAAATGTGTTTTAGACATATGTTTTCAAAATATATTTTCCAAATTTATTTTGGAAAAATATGTGTATTATGAGTGATTTGGCCTAAAATCAGCATGAGCTGGTTTTGAGATTTAGAATTTTGCTAAAATATAGGCAAAATTTATGGTCAAATATGTATTTGCCAAATAAAACCCAAATTTATTTGACAAAATCTACAGCCAAACAGGTTGTAAACCTTTACTGGTAGAAACCATATCTTAGAGACCTTATTATTTGACTACCATGTTGAAGCAAAATCTGAGTTACAAATGTTCAACTTTGTGTATCTTGATTCAATTTTTCCTTTACTAGAAATCGCATTAATGTTTCATACTCTTATAAATGCCATGTGTGTAGGTTTATTATCAGACAAATAAGGTATGTCTTTCTCTGTGTTATTCCTTAGAAAACATGACTATGGGAAAACAGTTCATTCCTTCATTATAGGTTTTGTAACTTCTGGTTCATGAATTCATGTCTTAAAAATAGATTTTTTTGCCTTTTTTCATTTAAGAATAATTTACTATTACAATAATTTAATTTTTTATTCTGTCCCTTTATCTGATACTTTGAAGCCACATATTTAAATTTGTGATACTTTGAAATCACGCATTTAAGGACAATTGTATTTCATTTAAGTCCCTTTATCCATGTAGCGTTCAACCATGCACTTTAACTGTACTTTTGAGTGCCAATTAACTAGCTAGACTAATTAATACAATTGGGTCATGATGTAGAACCTGGTTCATTTTGGGGACACTTTGCATTTAAGGACAATTGTATTTTATTTAAGTCCCTTTATCCATGTAGCGTTCAACCATGCACTTTAACTGTACTTTTGAGTGCCAATTAACTAGTTAGACTAATTAATACAATTGGGTCATGATGTAGAACCTGGTTCATTTTGGGGACACTTTATTTGATATGCTAATAATTTTTGAATCACATGACTTAAACTAAGTCCGAAAGAGAACCGTACTATGCAGATTTTGAGAGGTGTCTTATACCTTTCTCTCAATTTATTTGAACCCTTTACCTTAAAATTACTAATATAGTAAACCTTATAGAGTTAGTAATAGATAACTAATAGTTAATTAATTAATAGAATGGTAAGAAGGTTGTGATAATACTTAATACACGACTAGCAATGTTTATGGCAATGTACATGGTACATATCCCGTAGGAACAACATTTTTTATTAGGATAATGTGAATAACAATTTAAAATAATTACGAAATTTAAAACAAAGATAGACAATGATTTACTTGAATTTTTCCAGTACAACATCAAACAATTCATGGAGAGTATCAATCTTCCTTAACCCACGCATCTCATTGATGGCGGTGTTGGCTAGGAATAAATATTTTAATTTATCAATTACTTTATCTCTACTCATAGGCTCGTCAATTTCAGCTATTTTGCATAAATACTTTCTACTCTCTACAAAATCGGTTTTCTAAACAAAATGCGAAGTAAAGGCGACTTTATACATAGCATATCTGTAACAAAATAATTCATATGATATAAGCAAATATGAAAAAAATAAAATAAATTTTAGAAAATTAAGCAACTCGAGATGCCGTTGAAAAATCTTACTATTTATCATCAAAATCTCGTGTGTTGACTAAGAAACAATTGTATGGAACACTTCCTTTCTTGACAATCTTAGCTTTCTTGTGCTTAGCTATTGCCGTTGTTACCTCTTCTTTAATGTCAATCATTTTTTTTTAACTTCCAGCTTATGGTTTATGCAATGTTTCTTCCCCTGGCAAAAAAGTTTGTATAAACATTTATAATAATAGAAATATTAGAACAATGATAGTATGAAATATCGAATATCTCTCGCAATGATTTGTTTTTTACGGTCGATGGAACCTTCCAATGTGTCACCTCCAACTTGACATGTAAAATATCTTTAGGGCGGCACTGAGATTCCTTACATGCTCTTCTAATGATATAAACATTATAATATAAGGAATTTATTGCGGTCCTAAAAATATTTTTCTTATCAAGTTGGAGGTGACATTGGACGATTCCGTCGACAGTAAAAAACGAATCATTATTAGGGGTATTCGATATCTCATACTATTATTCATTTAAAATTTCTATCAATATAATTGCTTATATATACTTTTTTTGCCAGTGAAAGAAACATTGCCCGAACCATAAACTAGAAGTTAAAAAAGAGATGATTGACAACAGAGAAGAGGTGATAACGACAATAGATATGCTAAGATTGTCAAAAAAGGAAGTGTTCCATACAATTGTTTCTTAGTCAACACACGAGGTTTTGGTGATAAATAGTAAGCTTTTTCAACGGCATCTTGAGTTGCTTAATTTTCTAAAATTTATTTTACTTTTTCATATTTGCTTATATCATTGTATTTTTAATATGAATTATTTTGTTGCAGATATGCTATGTATAAAGTCGGCTTTACTTTGCATTTTGTTGGAAAACCAATTTTGCAGAGAGAAGAAAATATTAATGAATAATTTAAAGATGAAATTGACTAACCTATGAGTAGAGATAAAGTAATTGATATTTTTAAATATTTATTCCTAGCCAACACCGTCATCCAATGAGATGCGTGGGTTAAGTCTGAAGATTGATAATCTTCATGAATTGTTTGATATTGTACTGGAGAAATTCAAGTAAATCATGTGTCTATATTTTTTTCAAATTTAGTAATTATTTTAGATTGCCATTCACATTATCTTTATTAAAAATGTTGTTCCTACGGGATAGGTGTATAGACATTGCTAGTCGTGTATTAACTATCATCACAACCTTCTTACCATTCTATTAGTTAATTAACTATTAGTTATCTATTATTAACTCCATAAGGTCTACTATAATTAGCAATTCTAAGGTAAAGGGTTCAAATAAATTGAGAGAAAAGTGTGAGACACCTCAAAATCTGCATAGTACGGTTCCCTTTCTGACTTAGTTAATTATTTAAGGCTTGTGAAATCTTAGAACTTAGTGTATGTGATTCTAAAATTATTAGCATGCCAAATGAAGTGTCTCTAAAATGAACCAGGCTCTGCATCAGGTAAACTAGACCCAAGATCAAACGTTAACTAATTTCTTAAAACCCTTAAAATTTCAGTCTTTCAATTTTTAACAAAAATTCATATCTCGAGCTAGGGATCTCGGAATTCGATTTCGGGCATACGCCCAGATCCCATACTTCACTACGGACCCACTAGGACCGTCAAAATACGGGTCCGGGTTTGTTTACTCAAAACGTTGACCGAAGTCGACTAAAATCAACTTTTTAGGCCAAAATTTTTTAGTTCAATATAAAAGCTTTCCGGAAACGCGCCCGGACTGCGCACACAAATCGAGGGTAAAAATGAGATTTTAAATGTTAAAGAGCGCAGAATTAAATTCTAAAACACAAGATGACCCTTTGGGTCATCATAGTTTTTCAGAACATTTGAAAACTTTGAAATTATTCTTGTTTGATTTGGGTTCTTGAGATTTGATTGAAGAATTGGTTCTTGACGAATCTCCAAGAACATGATTTTAGACATTACGGAGAAACATGGGCCGCCGACCTTTTTGGATTTGGAGTTTGGTCGGAGGCTTTACCGGTAGTAGAATCTTTTACCAACTTTTGGTTTTTTTTGGAGTAGAAAAGTAAAAAATATAATAAATTTTTGATAAAATGGGACCCACAAATAACACTTGTCAAGTAATAAACCGTCTAGCATGTGACGTGTAGTACATGTCAGCGCATGTGATATACGCTCTCTGCTAGATGTGTTTATTAGTACTCATTAAGTTGAAGTGTTCAAATGGAAAATATGTAAGTTCGTGTACCAGATTTGCAAACTGATACAAGTTTAAATGGTTATGCGTCCATTTTGCCTCTCTTTTTAGACATTATCACATCTTGCCATTTAACTAAGGACCCGTTTGGATAGATTTTTTCAAAATAAACTTGGGTTTTATTTGGCAAACACAAGTTTGGTCATAGATTTTGCCTATATTATGGCAAAATCCCAAATCCCTATACACATGTTTTTCCAAAATAAGATGTTTTGAAAACGTATGTCCAAACATATTTTTATCTTCAAACCAAACTTCACCCAAAACAGATTTTTCAAAACAAATTTGGAAATCTATGCCCAAACGCTAGCTAAGTGAAACCTTCTCATTTCGGAATTGCCCTCCCATAAGAGGTTATTCCTCAGTCTATTGACTTTCTTTTCAATAATTGCTGGTGTGGTAATAAAGGAAATTAAATATGGTGGAATGCCATGGAAAACATTGTTAACCAATGTTAATCTATCACAAAAAGACAAGCATTGCTTCTTCCAGTCGTACCACTTTGTGTGCCTAGCCCCAACCCTTCTATTGTATTTCACCTTAGAATTAGTATCTTCAAAGAATAGTTTCGAACCCTTTTTAATCTAGCAGTGGACAACAATCTCACTGTTACACAAAGTACAGAAGTAAACTGTTGGAACCTTATTTTCAGGAGAAAACTAAACAACTGGGAAATGGCAGAATTACTGAGTTTTCGGTCTTCTTTCCACATTTCCAAATTTAAACAACAGCAAAGACGGTTTAATTTGAAAGGGTGAGATGTTTCCTATTCAGTGAAGTCATGTCACTGCATGTTAGTAAAAGATGCTAGCCAAGAGAATTATGGGTCGCAAATGTTAGATGATTATGTGTAAATAGTCCTAGTCTATATGTAATAGGATTAGAAGTTCAAGAGTAGAATATGTCCTAGTCCCATAGGTAGTCGGAGTAACATATGTGTTATAAATAGTCTTAGTCCATATGTAGTAGAAATAGAAGTCCAAGAGTAGAATATGTCCTAGTCCATATGTAGTCGGAGTAGCATATGTATTATATATAGGGCTCATTGTATCATTGTTAATAAAATAGATTTTTCTCCCGTACATTCTCACATGGTACCAATACTTATGGTTGTAACCCTCGTACCTCTACAACATCTCCATGATCTCTAATGCTTAATGCCATGTTTTGGCATTATTTCGTCCCTCTGTAATATTCTATTCTTGCTAAGCATATACCATCACATGAGAAATTGTGTCTTTAGCTATATTGAATGAAATGAATTTGTATTTCATCGTCAAAAGAAACATTAAAAAAAGTTGAAAAATCCAACCAAATTGAGACAGAAAAAACAACTCTATTTGGTTTGGTTTTGATATAGATAAAAATTGAATCAAGTCGAACCATGAACACTCCTTGTAATAACAAAATAGCATGTTAAGTATAAAAGAATTTAACAAAAGTTACAAAGTGAAAATGGTACTCCATTCGGTCTATAATAAGTGATCTATTTACTTTGGGCACACCCATTAAGAAAATATTAAATTTTAGAACAAAAATAGTTAGTGTGACTAAATTACCCTTAATTAAATATTGCAGCATACTTTAATGTGAGGAGTAAAAGACTTTTAGGAATACATACATAAGAGTAATTTTAAAAATAAATTAAACTTTTTCTTGATTATATAAATAAACACTTATTTTGGATTAAAATATAAAAATAAATTAATCATTTATTGTGGACCAAGGGAGTAGTGCATAGGGAAGAGGGCATAAAGAGCAAGTGGTACCGTAGGGGACAAATAGATATGGTATGGGAAGGAGGCGATAGGGGAAGAGGATTTGGGTGAGTGGAGAAACTCAAAGGTTGAGAGTAGGGAGATTCTGGTTGGTGGAAACAGATTACTAAAATTAGTGGCCATCGGTAGTTTCTCAAGGCACTTAAATGTTTGATTAAGATGTACTTCATTCGGTCCACAATAATTGATTAATTTATTTTTGGTACGCCAATTAAGAAAATACTAAATTTTATACAAAAATATTTAGTTTGACTAAATTATTCTTAATTAAATATTTTATGTGAGAAGTAAGAAATTTTTTTCGAAATATATACATGAGAGTTATTTTATAAAATAAATTAAATTCTTTCTTGATTGTATAAATAAATATTTATTTTGAACCATAATAAAAAAATAAATTTGTCACTTATTATGAACGTAAGTGAGTAATTAGTTAGATGTATCTAGCATTCGGGTTTCTCACAGGATAAATGTGACTGCTTGCATTGTAAAATGTGCCTATAAGAGGATCAAAAGACTTTTGTCTTCAGGAACCACTTAGCCTCTTCTCCTTGTTTCTCTGTTTTTTTGTTCTTTTTAATAATTTATAATGAATATTAGACCTTTTTACGAGGACGGAAATATAGACCACCTAAACATAGTAATCAGAGATTGTTATTAAAATTCTAAAATATGGAAAAGAACATCAATTATTCGGTTCACTTTGACTTGGTATGTTTTGATTTTTCATGCTCTTTAAGAAATAATAAATAAAGTGCATAATTTACCATTTACCATGATAAAATGATTTGAGAAAATAATTTGAAATGAATAATAAATACTATGGGTATAACAAGGAAAAGAAATTGTCTTCCCTTGATATGCGTAAAGTGACAAGTAAAAATAAAATCTATTTTTAGTATAACTGCCAAGTAAAAATGAACGGAAAGAGTAATATTTTTTTAGTTTGGATAACCAAGATACGTAGAAACATGTTTCTTTGCTTGATTTGCAACAAGGGAAGCTATATTGACAACTAAGAACTTGAGAAAAAGAAATATTGCATATCTTAGTGCTATAAGTGTAGATTCTCGGGCAAGAATTAGGATCGCCTCTTTATTGTATTGTCATGTGGCAACATGATTGTCGGGGGTGGTGTTGAACTTGCAAGAATGTCCAAAAAGAAAGAATGTACTCCATATCAGGATCTTTGGATGAATGAAGAGAAGATGCAACACATGACATGCCGCCCCGTAGTCCTTATGTGCCTTCAGTAGAAGGAGAGAAATAAGAGAGTTTTTGAGGGGTTAGAGTATGACTTTGTACATTTGAGGAATATTTTTTTCTTAGTTAACCAATAGGTCCATGTTTGAATAAGTGTCCTTAGTAAAGAACCATATTTCTAAATGCCAATTAGCATTTAGCACTTGGATCTCTTCAGATACCCTACAAACGCACTGTTGCCTAACCGATACTTGTAAGATATCATAATGTAAGAAAATATAATCTTACTATATTACAGTGATGATTATTTTGGCAAATACTTCTCCCAGTTAAGTTTACAACCATCCCTTTCCCTCTTGCAAGCAACAAGTCAGAGAAGGTTAAGGAGCTTGATAAAGTCTACAAACGATGCAAGTTCAAGAAGTAGACGACTTTAGCATTTGTTAGTCATGTTTCATATAATTTCTGTCGTAGCACACTTTCTCATTCCAATGGTTTTAGGAAGTTATTTCCTAGTTTCCCGTGAATTCACCACCCACCTACAGATAAATATCAGCCATATGGAAAGTCAGTTTCCTTTTCTTAAAAACAAAACAACACAAAAACGAAAGTGAATGTGGAATATTTAACAAAAATGAATTAAGCATATGACAAACACATAATAATGAATCACAAAGGCCTATCTGGATGTTAAACAAGAAAAACATACACACTGATTTCACGTGACATTTCAACATGATAAAGCCTAAAGCTAACAGTGTCCAGCTGATATTAACGCCAAATATTTTTTCCCAATTCATGTCCAAAAAAAATTGAAATGAAATTTCAACAATTACAAACATATTTAGAAACCCCCATCTCAAAAGGTTAAGGTGATTTAACTAGAAATCCCCTCTAGTTAATTTATAATTTCATACGAGTTTCTAAACATTCTCTTCTAGTTTCATTGGGAAAGAGGAGACAAGATAAAAAATTTCATCGTTGCCATACTTGCAAGGTATGACTCTTCTTAACAATTTTTAATTGTAGAAACTGGCAAGAATAAATGGAAGTACAAGAAATTCTTCTTATCAAAATAAAAATGACAGGAAATCTTTATTAATATATGTCTGAAATTAATAGGAAAATTGACTATGTTACTTTATTTAATGTTTGGACACAAGAAAAATGAAATTTGATAGTTGATTAGAAGGAAAAGATATTGGGAATGTTTGCTGGATTAATCCTTCAAGTACGTCAGGATTTAAATAGTGTTTACAAGTAATACAAAAAACAGAAGAGAAAGTAACTTCTTCCTAATTACACAATCAGGAGAACATACAAGATAATTACAGGGACAAGAAAAATAAAATAACTAATTATAAACTATGACATTATATTTAGCATGCCAGGAGAACGCATAAGAAATCAAAGCAGCATCACGATATTTTTATATTTGCATAAAATTCCAGTTAAAAAATATAAAGATGGTACCTCTTACCTTGTGATATACAATAGGATAGACCAAATCCATTCGAATATGTAAAAAGGCAAATCTTATAAGTTAATTGATTAACTAATATACGCTTCGCACAACGACTATCACAAGCACAGAGGAGGAACATGTTGATTCTATCTGTTGAAGATTAATTAAATAAAAATGTGTTCTATTTCTGCAACATAGTAGGTTGAAGTCCTCGGTTCGAGTTCCACTGCTATCCAATAACAAAAGACTTTTGCGTACTTGGCTCATGAAACGAATCAGGACAACAAGTGAAAGGGCGTTTTCGAGATATAATTAAATAAAACTAATTTTTTTCTGTAGCAGCTTAAACTTTAAGATGTGAAAATCCTCCATATCCCTAAATAATGTTCAATAATTTTATTTGTAACAGTTGTGAGTAAAGGTTGTTCTGTCTTGTTGATTGCAATAAGGAAATGTATGGTTGTAAAATTAAATGGGAGAAGGGGTATGAGAAAAAGTATTTGCCAAAACAATCATCACTGCAATATGGTAAGATTATCTTTTCTTACTGTATTGGTAAAAAAGAACTTCACACGTATGATAATTCTTGATGACTCAGCCAACTGCGTGGAGCTAGGAAAACATGACAACTAAACAGGTTTTCTATAAAGAGGTGCGAGTCAAAGAGGCACGACGCAATATACCTACGAGGTAATTAGTTACGGGAGACTCAACCTGATTGAGACAAGGAAGAGACACAGTCGAAATGAATCCGTACAGAGCTACGGGCAGATTCAAAGATCTTCAATTAATGATTCACATGTTACATAACATTCACGCACCAGTTACAATTATTCTTTGTAACGTTACATTAATGTCATAATTAATCATTAACGAGTGATCATGGAATGATGTCTATAACATGGAATGATGTCTATAACAAGTACAACACCAAGCTTCGTATAGAAGAAGATACCATCGCCCGTTCAAAAGACGAAGATCGTATCAGTTCCAGGCGTTCCGAATCAGACAGGAGATCAGGTAAAAACAGGTATGATCCTTACACGGGACCCTCGGGACGAGACACTCGTCCCAGGTTCGAAAATACTCGTTCAGAATATAGACCATCGAGCAGAGATGCAGGCTCATCCTCATCAAGATCCAGAAAGGATCGAGATGAACGAACTAGAGGTAATGCACGAATTAGGGATCACACCTTCAATGTAAGTACTTCCGAACTAGTTTCAGTATTAAGAAATATGGGTGATAAGGTTCGATGGCCCAAAGAAATGCGGTCCAACCCAAATAAAAGGAACCCAGATTTCTGGTGTGAATTCCATAATGATCACGGACACAGAACCGCAGATTGCAGATTTTTGCAAGGTGAGATAGAACAATTATTGAAACAGGGCTACTTAACGGAATTGTTTAGTGAAAAAGGTAAGCGGCATACATGGAAACATGCAGGAGCCCCCAAAACCTCCATCTCCAAAAGGAACTGTCAATGTGATACACGGAGGTGAGGAAGTAAACGGTGTGGCTTGCAAAGTAGCCACGAAGTTCACAATTACACACGGAAAGCGGGTTCGTGAAAACCCGGATGCAGACAATATAACCTTTGTTGACGCAAATGTCAGCGGATTAATGCTCCCCCACAATGATGCTCTGGTAATATCCTTACGTATTCATGACACTAACGTAAAAAGAGTGTTGATTGATCCAGATAGTTCAGTCAATATTATTTTGCTAAGAGTCGTGGAAGAAATGCTATTGGGAAATCAAGTAATCCCGAAGGCACGGGCCATATCAGGGTTTGATAACTCTACGGTTATAACCAAAGAGGAAATTGACCTTAGCACTTTTGCTGAGGGAGAAATAAAAAATACAAGGTTCCAAGTCATCGAGACTGACATGGCTTATAACGTGATCATGGGAAGACCATGGATCCACGACATGAAAGCAATACCATCCACCTTGAATCAGGTAATTAAATTCCCTTCTGGATGGGGAATTCAACAAATTAGAGGCGATCAGCAAACCGCGAGAAATATAAATTTTGTGGTACACTACAGCAAAAAAGTAGAAACGGAAGAATCAAAAGATAAGGAATTCTCCCAAACAGTAGATGTTGCCCAAACAGTATGGAAGAAATTACTATCCCAATAGGTACGGAAGATATTATTGCTAAAACAGGTACGAAAGAAGATAGCTATGAAAAGGTGAATCAAGTCACCACAGAAGAAATACCAAATCACACAGACGTGGATTCCAGACCTGACGTCATTCAAGAACCGGAGGAAGATGAACACATCAAAACAACGACGGAAGAACTCGAAGTTGTTCCCTTGTTCGAACAAAGGCCTGAACAGAAAGTTCACATAGGCACGAGGCTAAGCCCAAGCCTAAGAGAAGAAAAGAAAGCAAGGACCATTCAAGAACCAAGTGATTGACGAAGAGGTACAAAAGCTCTTGAAAATTGGTTCAATGCTTGAGGTAACATACCCTAACTGGTTAGCTAACACTGTGGTAGTGCCTAAAAAAATGGTAAATGGAGAGTATGCGTAGATTACACCGATTTAAATAAAGCATGCCCCAAAGATTCATTCCCATTACCACATATAGATCAAATGATTGATGCCACCGCATGTCATGAATTGTTAAGCTTTCTAGATGCATATTCTGGTTATAATCAGATTAAAATGGATCCCTCAGACGAGGAAAAAACTTCCTTTATTACAAATAGGGGGTACCTCTCCCGTAATTGTTCAACCTTAGGGTAAGCTTAGAGGTTCTATGCCTTAGTGGACTTATCCTTATGTGTGAACTCATTCTGTGAAAGTTGTGAGAAAATATTTTTTGTGTTGTCCTTTCCTTTCCTTATGCTTATTAGCTGGTTTGAACTATGTTAGGACACTTGCACAAGCATACACGTAGCTAAGCGCTCTTATCAATTAAGGAGATTCCTTGTTTTTGTTGAGTATAGATACCTTGTTATATATGCATTCTATGCGTGTGACTCTAATTGGCACGGGAGTCGTCCGTGCATTTATTAGCTGAAATGAGGGCACAAGGCGCCAAATGTTAGGGTTCAGATATTTGGACTCGTGAGTAGTGATTTGTCCTAGGCTCGGTACCTCATGGAATTGACTAATACTTGATGTAAAAGCAGTTGTAATTGCTGAGTTATTACTTGTCCTTGTTGTATATGTGATTCCGGATTTAGTTTGTGTTCCGTTCACTCTTTTGTGTTATTTCATGGTCTTTCCGTTGATACTTGTTGTTTCCTTCCTTATTGAATTTACTGTATTGTTAGCCATGTTGCACAATCTTTATGTAGATATCATATTCTGTTATTCCTATATTTATACTTGTCCAACACATTAGACCAATGGGTGTCTTGACTAGTCCTCGTCACTACTTCACCGAGGTTAGTCTTTGATACTTACTGGGCTTGTGATGCACAATTGCTAGGTAAATGATATTAATTTGTTGTTTCTTATTGTCTCGACCCAATTTTCCCTCTATTGGGTATCGTGATGGCACCTAGTCTTACGGAATAGGTAAGACTAACATTTACGGAATAACAACAATAATAAATAACATATGATATTTTCTGAAATGAACTCTTTATACAATAAATATATTCCCAAAACCCGATAGTACAAGTCATAAGCTCTACAGAATTTTACTATAACTTCTAAATACAACTGTCAGAAATAGATAAAATAGTGCATGAACAAAAATAGGACGGTGACTCTGAAACCCGCGAACGTTATAGCAGGTTTTACCTTGAGTCTCCACAACAGCAATCTGTGTCACGACTCCACTCAATTCATACACATAATAATATTAAAGTCAGACATCGGCAACACTAGTAGAGCGACTATGGTGTCCCATACTTGAACATATATCACACATTCTCTATATAATCCATCCATAAATATAGTCTCCTTACTAAATATAATCTCCTTAGTAGGATCGTCACCAAGTAAGAACATTAGGAGTACTAAACATGACGAAACCAGTCAATCCATGCCCACGTTCACTTAAATATCAACATTACTAATCATAACGAATTCCTAACTATCCTCCTGTCTAATTTTGATCCCATATGTCTGATAAACACTACAAGAAATATGATTTATTGTGGCAACCATTTGTGGCGACTAACCTAGTTGCTACAAAAATAGGACTTTTAGTCGCGATATAAAACGATTGCCACAAAAGGTTGTAGCTTTAGCGGCGAACTTTTTTGTCGCTACAGATAATAAAATATCAGTGGCGACTATGTTTATATCGCCACTAATACATACTAATTTTTCTAATAAAATATGGCCGAAAAACTATTTGTGGCGACTGATAGCGACGAACTTTTTTGTCGCTACAGATAATAAAATATCAGTGGCGACTATGTTTATATCGCCACTAATACATACTAATTTTCTAATAAAATATGGCCGGAAAACTATTTGTGGTGACTAATAATTAGTCGCCACCAAAGGTCAATTGCGGCGACTTTGTCGCCACTACAAGTGGTGCTTTTGTTCAGTTCATTAGACCAATGGGTGTCTTGACTAGTCGTCGTCACTACCTCACAGAGGTTAGTCTTGATACTTACTGGGCACCGTTTGGTGTGCTCATAATACACTTCTGCATATTTTGTGCAGATTCCAGGTATTGCGGAGCCGGTTGATCGTTAGCTAGCAACGCGGATTGCTGTTGTGGAGACTCAAGGTAAAACCTGCTATAATGTTCGCGGGTTTCAGAGTCACCGTCCTATTTTTGTTCATGCACTGTTTTATCTATTTCTGACAGTTGTATTTAGAAGTTATAGTAAAACCTGTAGAGCTTATGACTTGTACCAACGGGTTTTGGGAATATGTTTATTGTATAAAAATTTCATTTTAGAAAATATCATATGTTATTTATTATTGTTGTTATTCCGTAAATGTTAGGCTTACCTATTTATTAAGACTAGGTTCCATCACGATACCCAACAGAGGGGAAATTGGGTCGTGACAATAAGAAACAACAAATTAATATCATTTACCTAGCAATTGTGCATCACATAACACGACTCCACTCAATTCATACACATAATAATATTAAAGTCAGACATCGACAACACTAGTAGAGCGACTATGGTGTCCCATACTTGAACATATATCACACATTCTCTATATAATCCATCCATAAATATAGTCTCCTTACTAAATATAATCTCCTTACTAGGATCGTCACCAAGTAAGAACATTAGGAGTACTAAATATGACGAAATCAGTCAATCCATGCCCAAGTTCACTTAAATATCAACATTACTAATCATAACGAATTCCTAACTATCCTTCTGTCTAATTTTGATCCCATATGTCTGATAAAACATAATCAATGACAGTAGGCTCCCCTACTTGAGCAAGATTATACTTTATCAGTTATCGCATCACTTCATCAATATTCAAACTTTCTCAACTCATGTAGTACAAGATACAACATCATGACAATTGTCAGGCTGAACACTGAATCTGATAACATTTGTGTTAATTCTTTTCAAGTATTCCAACTCTTTGAATTGTCTCTTTCTCTCTTCAATACGGTGCATGACCGTCTCCATATTATACGTCTTACCCTTATTTTAATAGTTAAGCATGCCACTGCTCGTTGAGTTTCATACTCATCCTTTTACTATACTGGTACATTAAGTGTTATACTTAAGTCTTACTTTATCTCCTAGATGAGAATTCATTAACGGACCCCAAGTATAATATGTTGTACCCTTTTACATCACGTAGCGTCACTATCAAGGTCATAGTCAATGCACCTAATTAGAATAGTCATGCTACAATTATACTTATAACATCACCATCACAATATCACTGATAATATCAAATCACTTTAAAAGACATTAAGCTTAGACTCCTATAAGCATCTTCCTCAGAATATGTTTCACGCCAAGTCTAACTCTAGAGGTGTTTGAGCTATTGTTACCTTATACTTCTTACTTTTGCCTCGAATTATTTTCTTCTACAAATCAAACTCATAACATGGAGTTATATCCACAACATTGAATATTGAATGTGTCTCTCTCATGTAAAAAAAATCAAATCCTTAATTCACTTTACAATTCACACAGATTTTCAACATTCAAAAATTTGACTAATTCTCAAACCCTTTTTTTTCAAGTTCAACTTCCTTGGGCTGAATTTTATATCACTCTCGTTATAAATACATAAAACACAAGTTGTATAGTTGATAGTCTTAAGGACACGACAAGCCTATATGCCACTAATCCAATGTCATTCAAAATCTCATAACTTCTTTCATGATAAAATCTTCTAAAAGATTTTTTTCTCTCACCTTTCATGTACTCCAAATCCCAATATCATATAGAATAGGAGTTTTATCTACAATATAATGTTCGAAATCACTCCGATATTTAGTGCAACACCATCCAAGGCTTGTTAAACCAAATATGGATCCAACAACTGTGACTCACCCGTATTCAACCAACCAGATAGAGCAAGACACTCACATTCATGTAACGACTAAAACGATAAGAGTTGCATATTGAATTAGTAAAACTACTACTATGCACAAACTCGGTCCAAAGTAATTGATCATGAATAACTCAGTAGGTAATATCTATCTGACTGATGTTGGAACTGAATCTCATATTTTATTGCGCCTCCATTTGGAGCACATCCAAGCATTATTACCTTAGTCCTGCAGCGGAATAAATCCATAAATTTTATGAACACATCCAAACCCTCCTATATAATAATCTCGCGTACGATAGTGATGGAACACATCCATATGCCCCTACGTAAATATTTCATGCAATGTTAATCTTCACATGTGATGATATAGGCATTTCGTACAATTACACTATCTTTCAAACACATCGCTCAATAGGATATTATGCTCTATAAAACGTCAGAATAGACCCCGGGCTCATGATCATTCATAGAATATCACGTTCACTCAAATTGGGATCACAACTTCCTCGATGTGCATGGTAAACCAACCACGAACACTAAAATAATCTATCTTCACTTTTCCTTATTCTCTTCTTGTTATATTAGCATTTTCACTATTCTAACATTTCTCTGTTCTTGATAACCACTATTGCGTTCTTCCAGTTACAATAACTAAGTTCTGCTTGGTTCTCATTCTTCAAAGGATCATATACAGGTTTCAAAGGACTCATCATGACTAGCATAGTAGACTATTTTATTAACTACCTATCTTTATACATGTTACCAGTTGCAGCAAGGGCTGCACTTAAGTCCAATAAGTTCACTTTAAAGAGTTAATGAAGGCCCCTTAGTCTAGCTGTAAAATGTAGTTTGAGCTTAGCTTTTTAGTCCTTACATCATCATATTTATGTAAAATCACATATTTTCTTTCATTAAAATATATCTCAGTTGGGATTGAATTACAAAATCAAAATTTCCTCTCCACCATTGAGATATATATATATAACCATATTGGATTCTCTTTAAGCTTTAACGAATAATTTTTGAACAAAAAAAATAAAATTACTTCGAGAGGCATTAAGTTGATCTAAATACCTTCTTCAAATTGACTTTCACCACTAGGTACAACATCTATGACGTGGTTAAACTATTACATTTTTTTTTAATTTCTCATTCAATTATTTACCTATCTTATCAGACTCGCAACGAGTAATTGTATCCACAATATCAACTGTTGAGTAAATCACTTTTAGGAAGGAACAAAAAAAGAAGAAGAAAAAAAACAGATACGTAGGTCACTTAACTCTTCACTTGAAGTTTCAACGTCAAGAAGTTTGACTACTCTAATTTCTTAAAATTTGTTTTTTCCGTGGATTCTTTTTCTAACTAAAGTTACCCCCAAAAATAATCACTTGCCAATTCTTAGATAGAACCAATGCGCACGACATTCCACGTACTCAAGGATACTCTCAATCACATATATTTTATTCAAAAGTTTCTAGTCAAATGTGTCATCCAGCAGATTAGGATACTCGTGTCCTAGCCATCTGCGAAAGGGATATCGTAAGAATAAATTCAATTCAGCTTAACGCACGAATGAGGAATGAAAGAAGGGAAAACAACCTAAATGCTACTAGCCTCAAGATCATAAGTATGAGCGCCTACATACCCATGAGCAAGACTCTACTAAACATTGCTCCATGACCAGAGACATAAAGCCTACGCTCTGATACCAACTTTGTCATGTCCCAAACTACCCCCTAGACGTGACTGGTACCCAACTAACACTATTTGCCAGGAGAACCCTTTTCTCTAATGTTTAACCATTTACACAAACACTGGGAGAAAAATAATGCAGGCCTAATAGTATTATTAATAATTAAAGAGGAAATGATTAACGTCCAATACCTTAGTCAATCGATAGAAAAACCAACAATCACTCAAATAATAAAACTCTAGCCCAAATCCCACACTAAGACCATGGAGCATCTAACAGAGTCGCATGATTTTTATTGACGAACATGCAAACCCCAAAGAAAAAGGAAATAACTAACACGAGCTAGGTAAGTCTGAAGCGAAAGCCTCCACGAAAAATGTGGTGGCTCACCTCGGCAATAAGATCCACTCGAACAAACTCGTCAACCACTAGCTCTATCTCCTGCAACGGTATCTGCATAGAGATGCAGGTAAGGAGTGAGTTATACATAAATATAACCGAGTAAGATCCTTGATCCGCTACTTTAAATACCTCTGGAACAAGTGTTAGAAAATACAAACACACCACAATACGAATGCTATAGTAAATATGATAATTATACAATAGCTCAATATATGTGTATCAACAGAGTTATTAAGAATTAACCAACAAGAGTACCCACTAAGGACATATCATAATTGCAGTGAAAGGAATTTAGCAACACACCTAAGAGTCCACAACTGCACCACAATGTTTCAAATATGTAACACAACATACACAGTGCTCACTGAAACATACACAATGCACCAAATATATCAAGAAGCATACACAATGCTCGGGTGATGTACAAAGGCATACATAATTCCCCAACATCATGGCGCACAGCCATATCAAACTCAACATCATAGCTCACATCTATAAGGCCCCGTAAAGTTTTCCTAAAAACCGAGATTATGTGATGCCGAAGTAGGCATAGAGGTTAATAATAGTAGAAATTCTTCGCAGCTCGCAAGCTCGCTGGGGTTCGGACTTGTTTGATTGAACAGTACGCTAGGAGTTGAAGGAAATATTTTTGAAGAATTAGGCATTTCTGCGACCCAAGGGCGGCTATGTGTTCCAAATGTAGAAGTTTTTCGGGAAAGAATCACGACGGAGGTTCATGCTTCCAGGTATTCCTGCACCCAGTTTCTACAAAGATGTATCACGACCTCAATGAAATCTATTGATGGAATGACATGAAAAGGAATGTGCCGTAATTTGTGGCAAGGTGTCCGAATTGTCAGCAAGTGAAGGCCTAACATCAACGGCCTGGTGTGTTGGCACAAAACATAAAAATTCCAATGTTGAAGTGGGAAATGATTAATATGGATTTTGTGGTAGGGTTACCGCGCACTCCGCGTAAGTTTGACTCAATTTGGGTGATCGTGGATCGACTCACGAAATCAGCAAAATCTACTGACACAGCGGAACAATATGCTCAGTTGTATATCAAGGAAATAGTCAGGCTGCATGGCACTCCATTTTCTATCATTGCCGGTCGAGGGGCTCGCTTCACAGCCAATTTTTGGAAGAAATTTCATCAAGGGTTGGGTACTCAGGTAAATTTTAGTACAGCCTTTCATCCACAGATCGTCGGGCAAGCAGTGCAGACTATTTAGATGCTTTAGAACATGTTGCGTGCCTGTGTTATTGACTTCAAGGGTGGTTGTGATGATCATTTTCTACTCATAGATTCTTCTTATAACAACAACTTTCATGCGAGTATTTAGATGGCATCATTTGAGGCATTGTATGGTAGGAGATGAAGGTCTCCCGTTGGGTGGTTCGAGATTAGGAGCTGAGTTGATAGGGCCAGACCTTGTGCATCAGGCTATGGAGAAGGTTAAGATCATAAAGGAGAGGTTGAAAATTGCTCAGAGACGTCAAACATCCTATTCGGATGTTCGTCGCAGAGACTTAGAGTTCAAAGAAGATGATTGGGTATTCTTGAAGGTTCCCCCCATGAAGGGTATTATGAGGTTTGGGGGAAAAGGGAAATTGAGTCTGAGGTATGTCGGGCCATACAAAATTATTCACTTTATTGGCAAGGTGGCGTACAAGCTTGAGCTACCACCCGAAATGTTACTAGTCCACCCGGTATTCCATGTGTCTATGTTGAAGAAGGTAGTTGGAGATCCGCCAGCCATTGTGCCGGTTAAGACCATTGAAGTTAATAAAGAACTGTCATATGAAGAAGTTCATGTTGCCATTCTTGATAGACAAGTCCGAAGGTTGAGGAATAAAGAATTTGCCTCCGTGAAAGTGTTATGGCGAAACCAGCAGGCTGAAGAGGCCACTTGGGAGGCCGAAGATGAAATGAAAAAGAAGTATCCCTACTTGTTTGAATAACTCTGTAATCCTTCCTTTTTATGAACTTGTATTATTTGTCCAGTTAATGTAAAGGTGTTCCTTTTATTATATGTTGCTTATAAAGCCACGGTTGGTAATATTATGAGTTTTGTTACGTCGTTGGGTTGTGCATATGTTTGTAAGATGTATAGGCCTAGTTACAAGAAAAACTCTGGCGAAATTTCTGGAAATTTAGAGAGATAGTCAAATTTGGGGCTGCTGGCGGGTGGTATGCCTAACTGCATAATCACTCTGTGAGCCGCAGAGTGAAGCAGCCTTTTTGGCCAATTTTGAGGTAAAATTTGCGGCCAATTATGCGACCGTATAACCGTTTCACGGGCCGCACTTTGGTCTCATAATGGACCTTGCACTTTTGCGGAGGGAGGTTCTGTGGCGCATTATGCGACCACAAAACAGGTCTGCGGGCGGCATAATGGCCTTAGAGTGAAGCAAACCATCCTAGTTCCCAATTCCACTTTTCGCGGTCATTTCTTAGACCGCATAACCAATGTGCGGTTGCATATGCAACCGCAGACCCTGTTCCAGAGCTTCACTTTTGGGGTTTTAAACCCGACTCAATTTCGTTAAAACACCCACCTTAGGCCATTTTGAGCTAATTTTTTTATATCTTCAGAGAGAGAAAGAGAGTATTAGAGGGATAAAGTGATGTTCATCAAACTTGCTCTTCAATTCTTGCTTAATACCTTGAAGATTATCAAGAGAGGCGCCTAGTAGCCTGCTTGGCCAAGTTTTCTTTTGTTGCCAAAAGTGCTTTTTTTGGCCAAAAGCACTTTTGGCCAAAAATTGAGGTGTTTGGCCAAGCTTTTGGAAGGCAAAAAAGTGCTTTTGAGGAGAAGCAGAAGCATTTTTGGAGAAGCAGAAAAAAGTAGCTTCTCTCCAAAAGCACTTTTTTGAGAAGCACTTTTGAGAAAAATACACTTAGAAGCAGTTTTCAAAAGCTTGGCCAAACACTAATTACTGCTTAAAAGTGCTTTTCAAATTAATTAGCCAAACACAAACTACTTCTCACCAAAAGCACTTTTTTAAAAAGTATTTTTGAGAAAAGCACTTCTCAAAATAAGTTGATTTTAGAAGCTTGGCCAAACGGGCTATAGGTCTTCTTCCTAAGAGGTAAGATTCCATCACCCAAACTCTTAATTTCAAAATGTAATTAGAATGGTCCATTAGTAAGGTAATTCATGGGGATGGGAGTGATTACCTTGCATGCATGTGTTCCTAAGGTATGTGGAGAGGTTGTGAATTAAAGATAGAAAACAATGGGGTATGGGTTGGTGTAGTCTTTCATAAAAGGGACCATGAAACCTTAATACACACATAGTGTTTGATAGGATGCTCAAGTGAGCTAGAATTATGATCGTTTTCCCTAATTTTGGGTTCAATTTTGCTATATTGTTAAAATAGATTGAAGTTGCTAATATTACGGAACATCTTAAAGTTTTAAGAGGCTCAGTTGAGGTATGTTGGCTAAACCCCCTCTTCTTAGAATTGAATCCCATGATACTCATGAAATCGATGTGAGTCTCAAATTGATCGTCCTAGAAATTGTTACCCCGAATGTGTTTGCTTTGAAAATATGTGTAATATGTATTCCCATGCTTTCATCATGTTATCTCGTCATCTGATAAATGTTCAACACTTAGAATATGTGTTCTAAAAATGCCTAGACTTCATGTCAAATCCGATTAAACATTGTTATGCCAAAGTATGTGAAAAACCTCTATGTGCCTTGAATTCTAATTTTGCTCACATGTGAAATGAAGAGTCTTGAAGGAAAACCGTGTTGTTATTGATGGTAATAAAAATGTTGGAATGTGGAAAAGAACTTGAACTATGAAATAAGGCCAAGCGCAAGGAACGACTCTATAATTAAAGCCACTTGTGCTAATGTGTTGACGAAATGGGAAAGAAACATGAAGTAAGATGATCGATAAATGGTTGATGTCTCAAATGAGATGGCTTAGCCGATCAGGCCGAGATCCGACTCCGTGTAAAAACACGGTGGTATTGTGAGTGAACTAGTGACTATAGTTGATGTCTCAATTGAGATGGCTTAGCCGATCGGGCCGAGATCGGACTCCATGTAGGAACACGATGGTATTGTGAACGGTGGCATGGTGGCATTAAAAACCATCCAACCTAATAACGTGAAAATTGGCTTGAAAATCTAAGTGATCCTTAACTTGATGTTTTAGTATTATTTACAACTCATATTGCCTTCTTGATTGTTTACCTTGTAATGATATTCATGTTATTGTGATGGTGTTTAGTTTTCATACTAGTACTATTCGACAGTACTAACGTCCTTTTTGCCGGGGCGCTGCATCCTTAAATGGATGCATGTGGTTCTGTGGCAGACAATGTTGATCACAGGCAGTAGTGCATCCTCTTCTTAGCAAACTCGGTGAAACATATTTCATTCAGGGGTCATATAATATTTCTTCTGTTTATATTGTTCACCATCTTCACACTCTTTTGTATCTTTAGAGGCCCCGTAAACATTATGTAGGTTGTATATGGGTACTAGCAAGGTCAAGGGATTATGTTATGTTTTGGGATTTTTGTTCCACTAAATCATAAGTTGTATGTATTTTAAAACTTAACAATGATGTAACAAAACGAAATGAATTAGTAATGTTTATGTATATATGATCCCTCTATTGTTTGACCAATGAAAACACGCCTTTTCTTTATTATAAACGAGTGGGTAGAAAGTGTCTAACAAGCTTGCTCAACCGGGTCCCCTCGGTTGAGTGTCGTTCGCGCTCCCCGAGGTTGGGGCGTGACAAACTTGGTATCAGAGCCTAAAGTTTTAAAGTGTCCTAGGATATCTCGGAGCCTTGTCTTGTATAGTCCTTTTTATCGGTGTGTTGTCGACCACATCAATAAGTTGGAGGCTACTTGGACATTTAGGAACAATACCCTTCTTTGATATTCTGGATCGTGCGATGAAACTAACTGTGCAACTGTTTCCCCTCTGACTCGTGCATTCCTTCAATTTTCAGTATATGGCACCTAAGAAGAAAGCAAGGACTGGCCAGGAGGCCAATACTGCTTCTGGAATGGCAGTTGGCCCTCTATTTGATGATGCAGGTGAATACCCTAGGGGTGAAGATAATCCCCCGGCTGATTCACTGCCTGATTTTACTACACCTGACCAGGCCACACCGGTTCCTACACCTACTGAGGGTGAGACAGTTCCTCAACCTGATATTCCGGTCCCACCTCCAGCCCCAGCTTCCAGTTCTGTTATTTCTGATGGGGATCTTATGGGAGCTATTCAAATGCTGACTCAGTGGCTTCTCATGCCCAAAGGTCGATTGTTGCACCCACATCTTCTAGCCAACAAGGGGATTCTATCAGTTATAGGGTGAACAAATTTCTGCAGTTGGATCCTCCGGTTTTCACAAGTGCTAATCCCGAGGAGGACCCACATGACTTCATTTATGAGATGCATAAGACTCTCCTGGTTATGCGGGCTACGGAGACAGAGGGAGTGGAGTTGGCCGCCTACCGCTTGAAAGGGGTGGCATATTCTTGGTTTGAGCTGTGGGAGGACTCTCGGGGGGAAGGGAGCCCTCCAGCGAGGTGGAGTGAGTTTACTGATGCCTTTATGGACCATTTCTTGCCCACCGAGACTAGGGCAGTCCATGCCGCAGAGTTTGAGAACCTTAAGCAAGGGGGTAAGAGTGTGTGGGAGTATCACATGGAGTTCACGCGCCTGTCAAAATATGTTACTCACATGATGCCGACAATGGAGGCTAGAGTGCATCGATTTGTGCAGGGCCTTAGCCCTTTGGTTATTAACAAGGTTGCCGCATCTGCCTTAAATTCTTATATGAACTATGGTAAGATGGTGCATTTTCTCAAGCTACAGAGGCCCGAAAGTTAAAGAATAGGATGGAGCGAGAGGGTAGCAGTAGGGCCTGATAAGCGGGGAACCATGGGGATTCATTTGGTGGTGTGAGATCAGCTTTTAGGGGAGGGTCATCAGGGCCATCCTAGTCTTATGCTCAGTCTTCAGCCAGTGCACCGCCAAGAGAGCACAGTCAGCAGCAGGGGAGTCGCTTCAGGACCAATCAGGGCAGCAGGGGGTCCCACCATCAGGACCGATTAGGAGGGAGATTCCAGCAGCAGTGGAGGCCCCCATGCCCCAAGTGTGGGAGGATGCATATGGGGATCGACTCCCAGGACATGCCGGTATGTTAGGGTTGCGGAATGAGGGGGCATATTCAGAGGGAGTGTCGTTTAGCCCGCCAGAGTGCGGGAAGGGGCACAACACAACCATCCATCCTACATCTTCTACATTTGGTTTAAAAGACTACTTCTATTAATTAAGATGCATTACAGGGAGATGCATGGATGTAGTAGAATTACAAACATACATATAACTAGTAGTAGTACTATCAATCCTTAGGAAATTAGTACTATCTAACCTTAGGAAATTACTATTGCAGTTAGTCCGGCTAGACGAAGCATCATCGGACGTTTGACAACTACTACTAATATTAGGATATATTATCATACTATTTCACAAATGTCATATTAAACTTGTGGAATTTCTATTGTATTTGCTAAGTATTAAAAAAAATAATGACAACACACTGGCGTTGAAGAAATGAAAATTTTAAAAAGTATTTTTTTCTATCCTCCAATTTATTTAATTTATACTACACTTAACTCAACTTTAAAATTAAAAGGTGCAATGGGACTTATTCGTAAAATTTATGAGAATTCAGAATTTTCAGAAACTAAAAATTCTAACTGTCGAAGATTGAGTAGCTAGCATATATGTTCATGCCAAACTAATATATGATAAGTATAAAAATAAGTCAACTCCAGAAATATACATCCTCCTACAACTTCTAAGGCTGGAGTAGAAGATGAAGTGTGAGAAGGTATCGGGGAGTTAATAGGTCTTGATTGTGTTGAAAATGAACTTGATGATTATCTTAATCAAGGATTGGGATCTATTAATGACAAAGAAGACAAAGAGCAACTTTTAGCATGGTAAAGGAAGCGTGGCAAGGCATTTACTCGAGATGTACTAAATGTTCAAGCATCATCAGTAGCTTCGGAGAGTGCTTTTAGGCGCAACAAGATTTTAAATCAGAGACCACTGATATTCATTAGCAGAGGATAGCTCAGAGATTTTAGTCTTAATCAGAGATTTGATTAATGCAGAAAGAAGGAAATTTAGTTTACAAAAAAATTAACCACTAAAGAAGCAGAAGAGTACAATGAGACACTTTGCACCGGAAGTGATGACAACATGGAACTCATGGACATCAGACAACATTGTCAATTCCAGAGGAGATTCCCACTGATATTATACGACAGTTAAAAAGAAGCTATACACGAGAGACATATATTAATATGATAATTTATTATTAGCTACTTAGAGGCCTACTTCAAACAAAACCCTTCCTAAGATGTGGTTGTATAGATTAGGTGCTCTTCAAAAAAACTTGTTTTGTGCGTAAAATTTAATGTGTCGGTTAGATAAACAAAAAGGCTAAAGCCTTGAATTTTTTAATGAAATGTCTTACTTAGTTTCTTTATATTTTATTAAGTTTAAGTTTATTAAAAAATTAGTTGTTGCCAAATTTAAAATTTTTATAACTTCTAATACTTAAATATTAAAATAAGTCCACTAAGGACCCGCGTCCTATCCCGTTAGTGGAATGGGACGGGCCTAACAAGTCGTCCCGTTTATCCCGACCCGAATAAGGCCTGGTCTCCTTTATCCCTTTAAGTTTTCGTCCCAAACCGCCCCGCTAAAATCATTCCGTCCCATTTCCGAGGATAATAGTTCATAAAAGAGAAAAGGATTGTATAGCCGCTCTCAAAATAATAGCCGACAAAAAATATATTTTTTGTATATATATACATTATGTATGTATATGCAAATTTTATACACTTTTTCGATTCCCAGATATAAATAGTTTCTGACGCGGGCTAAAAACGAAATTCATATATGGTAGTGAACTTCATCACGATTCCTTTCTCTACTTCTCCGATGAATGTATCACCTGACAGATCATAAAGGAGAAATGAGAACAACAATGATTATACTGATTATACCGGAAAAAAATCATTCACAATATAATCACAGATCATAAATGATTAATAGTACCTTCTAAGATACATGAACTGTCTTTCAGTATTTAATGCAGAGTGTAAACAACAATATGGAGCAGTGACATATACATACAAAATGAAACTGAAAGGCAAGAACAAGTTTATGAAATGCATCCCATAAAACTAAAATATGACCTGAAACTATTGCCTAGAAGAGAATTGTACTAAGTGACCTATCTTGATCTTAGCACATCTTCCTAATATGGAACTATGGCATCTCTTCTGTGACACATGCATCAAAGTTGTTGCATATCCAGCCGCTTAAATATGAGACATGTTCCAATTGAAGCTGTCGATATCATCAAAGGAGACGCTGCTTTCCAGTCACTGAATCTACAGCCGACTTGCTTCCTGCTCAATTGTAAAATTAGTTGTGAGCATAGCATCAAACAGATTTGAGTAGAAGTCATGCGCAAACATCAACCAAGCCAGCATGCTACAGAAGGCATATCATTCACAAAACGGCCATAATGAACCAAGAGTATCCCTCAAGAATTACAGAATTCATATTTGATTTGTTCGAAAGGTGCAAAAAATTTCTTCCCTTCCATAGGATTGTTATTAGATGTTCCCAGGCCCCATTGTTTCTACATCTTGAAATGGTTTCGTAACATCCCTTAAAAAGGTTTGTTATCCAGAAAAAAAAAAACACTCCTTTTAAGCAATGGATTTAATGGAATTTAAACATTTCACTTTTTTATTACGAGCAAATGATGATCTGGGGACAATTCTCGAAGGATCTTACAACTGTAAAGTGTAAACAAGAGTGGTTAGAATATGCGGTGGTTTAGTCTGAGTGCCTTACAACTGGCTAGTCAGACGGGAGCATTCTACATGGATGAAACCTTTTTTTTTTTTTTTTTTTTAGTATAAGTGAAGATTCTATTATAACTGGTACCAAGATGGTACATAGAAAAAGGAGTACAGGACCGGACTACAACTCTTACTTAATTCATACTACGTATTTTCTCCTAACAAGTGCAAAAAATCCAAATACTGGTCCATCTCATCTAAAGAACTCCTATAACACCAGAAATACAAATTTTTAATACATTTGTTTTTGACTCTAGCAATCTGCAGTCTCTTTCCCTTAAAACATGCTTTATTTCGCTCCAGCCATAATGTCCACATTATGAAGTTGGGAATAGTTTTCCATATTTGCTTTAAGCTTCTTTTTACTCTCTGGGATTGCCACATTTCCAGCAAGCTACTAATCTTCTGAGGTAGCACCAAAGATATGCCCATTAAGTTCAAGAAAAATTCCCAGCATTGTCTTGAAAATTGGCAATGCAAGAAGAGATGTTCAACTGTTTCCTCTTCTGAGTTGCAAAACTAACATCTACTGCACAGAGAAAACCCTCTCCTCTGTAACTTATGCTGAGTTTGGCAGGCGTCCCTAACTGCTAGCCAACCAAAAAAAGTTGCTTTCATAGGTGCTTTAGTTTCCCTAATCATCTTCCAAGGCCAGTTTAGAGTTCCCTGACTAGTTTGTTGTTGCAACCTTTTGTAACAATTATTCACTGTGAATATATTATCCCTGCTGCCGATCCAAATTAGCCTATCTGTTTTGTGTTGATCTATTGAACATGAATTCAGAAGTTGGAGCAGTTCACAGACACTATCCACTTCCCAATCGTTCAGATTTCTTCTGAAAGTAACATTCCATCCTGATTCTGCTTTAAAACGTGCAACATAGCCCTCTTTATTCAACGCACAATTAAATAGATCTGGAAATCTGCTTTTGAAGCTCTCATTACCACACCAATTATCCAGCCAAAATTTAATCCTACCACCATTTCCCACCTCCAAACTAGTATGCTGTAAAAATTTGTCCCACCAGCCACCAATCGTTTTCCAAATCCCGCCACAGCTTCTCAGTTGGGAAGGAATTTGTTTCCATCCAATCTTTGCACCATAAATGGCATCTATTATTTTTTTGCCAAAACTCCTCATCCTCTCTACTGTATCTCCATAGCCATTTAAATAGTAAGTTTTTATTGTGCAATTTCAGATTCCTCACTCCTAGTCCGCCTCTCTTTTTATCTACAATAACCATTTAACCAGATGTGTCTTCTTCTTGTCTGAGCTTCCATCCCACAAAAAGTTCCTTCTTATAGAATCTAATTTCGTTTCTACTGCTTTAGGCATACTGAATAAAGATATGGTGTATGTGGGCATCCCATCCAAGACACTATTTATTCGAGTCAGCCTGCCCCCAAATGATAAGTATTGCTTCTTCCATGGAGTAAGATTATTATTGCACCTTTCAATGACACCTTGCCAAATGTTTTTTATCCTTTCTCTTTGTCCCTAAAGGTAACCCCAAATAGACAGTAGGGAAATTTTCTACTTTACAACCCATAATCTCTGCCAACTCCTCTACACACTCATCAACATTTATACTAAAAATGCTACTTTTAGCCAAATTGACTTTTAATCCAGTGACTGCCTCAAAACATAGTAGCAGCCCTCTCAAATACAGGATTTGTACTCTCTCAGCTTCACAAAAATGGAGAGAGTCATCAGCATAGAAGATATGATTAAGTATCATCCCTTCCTGATCATTCTTGCCAATTCTGAGACCTCTAATCTGACCCAGAGCTTCTGCTTTCCTCAGCATACTGCTAAGGATATCCATTACCAAGACAAATAAACAGGGTGAAAAGAGGGATCTCCTTGCCTGATACCTCTGTGAGAGCTGAAAAAGCCTTGTGGATTCCCATTAATTAAAACGGAAAATTTCACCGATGAAATGCAAAATCTTATCCATTCCAACCACTTTTCACCAATCAGTTTTAACAATTTCAATAAGCAATCCCAATGACATGATCATAAGCCTTCTCTAAATCAAGCTTACAAGCTATTCCTTTTTTCTTTCTCCTCACAGATTATCCAGATTTTCATTTGCTACCAGGAGAGCATCAGAAATTTGCCTTCCTTTAATAAAAGCATTCTGATTAGAGGAGACCAATTTGCTAATGACTGCCTTTAGTCTTTCAGCTAACAATTTGGAAATAATTTTGTAAACAATCCCCAAGAGGCTAATAGGTCGGAAGTCCTTGACCTCCACTGCTCCTTTCTTTTTAGGAATTAGAGCAATAAAAGTAGCATTCAGACTTTTGACAAAGGAACCTTTATTGTAGAAAGTATCAACAACCTTCCAAACATCCATTTTTACTATGCTCCAACATTTTTGAAAAAAACATAGATTGAAGCCATCAGGGCCAGGAGCCTTGTCTCCTTTGAAAGATTTTATCACCTCTTCTAATTCTTCCCTTTCAAAAGGCCTTTCCACCCATTTCTTATCTTCCTCTAACAACTTCTTAATTCCTTCATCCTCCCAATTTGGCCTCCATTGTTCAGGCTCATTGAACAGGTTCTTGTAGAAATCCAAAATGTGAGCTTTAATAAATCAATCATCCTCCACCAGCACATCTTCTATCATTAATTTATCCTGAATATCAGAATACTTGGGCCTTAAAGCTTACATATCGCTCTGATAGATAAATAGGATGGCATATAAATCCAGTACCAGAAAGTAAAGTTTATATTAAAAACAGCAACAGAATGTGCAGAAGTCGAGCCACATAGTATACTAGTAATAGAAGATAACCAAAAAAAATAATATGAATACAGCAAACAGATAAGAAGTATACCCGGTCCAACTGCAAGAACTGTCCTTGAACCTGATGCAACCTGCATCATACAAAATCCCGAAAAACATAAGCATGTTACAGGAACTATCAAATGCATAATCAAAAAGCAGGAAGATATCCATCAGCGTCAAAGCAATAAAATCTTAGAAATTAGGTATTAGCTTCCAAGCAAGAGAACCATTTAGCCAACTAGAAAAAAGTAAAAAGAAAAAAAGAAAAGAAAGGAGAATGGAAAACACTATTTTAATGCAAGTTACTAAATAAACAAGGTCTCCCATTTACTACTTAACCCACATAATGGTGAACTCATGTTCTTTTCTGTGATATGAAGGATGAGATCACATGCCTAAAATGTTCTTTCTGCAACTGAATGCAGTCAACAAGCATAGGTACTACATCATATCCTTGTAATATTCAGATGTTCTCAGTGGATCAATCAATTATGCCTAATCACAAATTAGTTAGGATCATTTATGTAAACCATCTGTATCTATTCTACTCTATTCATGTTTAATACATTCCACCACTAGTTTGTCCTTTAATGCAAATTGGAAGTGCTTTAAAACTAGAAATTCACTAATCAACACTTATCCCTTCAAGAATATACAAGTATCAACCAGACAAAAAGTCTCCTAACGAACACCGGACCTGACATAAGTTTAATACCAACAACTAAATCTTAATCCTAAGTTCCTAACATAGTTGATGTCGCCCATATGGATCATTTCCTTCTATTTATGTGTTGTTCTTAGCTATGTCCCCATTAAACTCCACGAGATTGTAGGTATTTTGAAACAACTTCTCTATATCTCATAGTTATCTCTACATGTTGCATAAAAGAACTTATCTGTGCATGAAGTGCTCTCCCACCACTGCGGAGATAGGTGGAAAGTGGGAGATATACTGCATGCAACCTTCCCCATTTGCGCAGAGATTATTTCCCTGCTTTAAAATTGTGAAGAGAGTGTTACCAAAGAACAACTCTACTGCTGTTCTAGGGCTAGCCTCTTCGACATGTTCTCAATATAATTTTTCTATATTTCACTTAAGTGACATCAATTTTACATTATTCCTTGGGAAGGATACCTGTGTACGTCCCGCATCAGCAACAACAAAAGTTGGAAGACCAATGTTCTCAGCTGCTTCCTTCAACTTATTCCTAATAGAACATTTTCCGAGCATGTAAAACAGTGTCAATCATTCTGAAACGCACAATGACACATTCTTCACAAGTAGGCATGGACGTTGGAGATGTCCAAGGACAGAGAAACATAGATTAGGATCACCTGCTTACATTTCTTGCTGATTCTTGCATGTAACGACTATTTTGGGCTGTCCACACTGTTCCCATTGCCTCAAAAGATATCGATCACTGCATCAGATGATTCTTCCAATGAATTATCAAATAATGCCACTTCATATCTTTATAGTGAAAAAAGGAAGGGAAAAAAAACTGGTAATATGCAAAGGAAATGGGGCCTTCAGGTTGTTAAAGGCCAAATGCTTTCTTAGATACTTGTTCAGAACTACACAGCTCTAAAGGTGAAGAATATTTAAACCATCAAAAGATTGTCGTATTTTCGTTTATTGACATGCATAACCAGAAAACATGACAAGGAATGAAATTGAGAAGGCGCGTGCATCTACAGTAGAGACAGAAAGCAGAGCTGCAAGATAAGCACTTCCGGAGTAGAAATGTGTAATTTGGATCAGATATTCTATGGGGCTTGCAGAGGGCCCGCACATAATGTAGTTTTTCCATTTAATGAAACAAAGCTCCTCAGGTAAGTAGGATCTCAAGACACTAAATTTCCAAGATTAATAACAACAACACTGAAATGGAGTTTGTAGCTGCACAGCACCAGCAAGGAACTTAAGAGGCAACGCACTTGGTGTATTGTAAAACTACTTTATAAAGTTCTGCTCGTCCCTTCTAAGGAAAATGACCACTCAGTTTTAAAGCATTTGATTGTTCTCAATAATAGAGCATAATCCTTGTAGAGATACCTTTGCATTAGTTCTGCATACATGCCAGTAGCAGCATCTGCGTTGTTCAATTAAAACATCAAAATGTGACACAGACCATGAAAATATTATGAGAAGCTTGCAAAATATGAAAGGATTGAAACATCAAAATGCTAGAGGTTTCTTACGAGCACACTGAGATGCAATTTTTCCTTGTGCCATTTTCAGGTCTTGTCTGACAACTAATACCTGCCATTAAATTTCTCAAGGTCAAGAAATAGCATTATGTAGAATACATTCAACCTAGAGACAATTAACTATATACTATCACTATATATGTTACATTGATGACAAGCATCCAGTTTCTTTTACCCTTTTGATTTTTTTATTTTTTTCTGTGGTTAGACCGGCCATGTTGTATGGGGCAGAATGTTGGTCGGTCAAGAACTCCCATTTACAGAAGATGAAGGTAGGAGAGATGAGGATGTTAAGGTGGATGTGCAGGCACACTAGAATGAGGATATTCGGGAGAAGGTGGGTGTGGCCCATGTGGATGACAAGACGGGGGAAACGAGACTCAGATGGTTCGGGCACGTGTGGAGGAGAAGCCTTGATGCCCCGGTGAGGAGGAGTGAACAGTTGGCTTTGGTGGGTACGAGAAGAGGTAGAGGGCGACCTAAGAAGTATTGGGGTGAGGTGATCAGGCAGGACATGGCACGACTGCAATTTTCGAGGACATGACCCTTGATAGGAAGGCTTGGAGGTCAAGCATTAGGGTTGTAGGCTAGGGGGTAGTCGAGCTTTTCCTACTTCAATCTGGGGGTGACGCGGATTGAATAGGGTTGATCTTAGACGGTTAGTGGTTAATGTTGAGTCTACACTATCCTTTCTGTTTATCATAGCCCCTAGCCTTTATTACTGGTTATTGTTATTGCATGTCATCTATCTTATGGTTTTTATGCTTCAGTTACTATTTCTATGGTTTCTGCCGTCGTTACTGATGAACTGTCTCTTGTTTGATTTCCGCCTTCCTGAGCCGAGGGTCTACCGGAAACAGCCTCTCTGCCCCATCGGAGTAGAGGTGAGGTCTGCGTACGCACTACCCTCCCCAAACCCCACTTTGTGGGATTTTACTGGGTCGTTGGTCGTTGTTGTTGTTGTTGTCTCTGTGTGTGAGAGAGAGAGAGAGGGGATCAAGTGTCAAACTGTTCAATATGCAATACAGTATCTTTTTTTAAAAAAAAGAAAAAAGAATACAGTACCAACACAGACAAATTAAAGGGAAAAGAAAACTGGATACCAGCATGTTCAAGATAAGGAAACACAAAATAGGAGTATACAGATAGTTCCTCAGTTTCCGCCTTTTGTTTGGGAAAACTATTATCATGAATGCCAATTTTGTTTTGCGCCACTCATCTCTCACTCCCACTAGTTGGCAGCCAAAATCACATCTCAAAAAGAAAAAAGAAAAATCAACAATAGGTAGGAGTTAAATTGTGTTCATTTTACTTTCCAGGCTAAGTATTTGATGAAGATGCCAATTTTCAACCCCTCAAAAATGTAAATTTCTCCCTATTAATTTTCCAAGCAGCCTAAGCAACAACTTTAACACTAAAGGAATCATCTCTAGAGCTAGGCATCACGAAATGAAGATTTATCCACCTCGGCAACAGTCAATAAGGCAACAAATTTTTATAGGGGCATCTAATAATTAACATATCTCCAGGACCTGGAAATTCACTGTTGTAGAAAGAATTCACAAGCAACGAGTTTGCCTGAATATTTATATCCTAAGCCAAAAGTCAACTAATACTAAAATACAGTGAAACAGTATTCTGATCACTAAGGGGTCGTTTGGTATGAGGTATAAGGAGGTATAAAGGTGGTATAAAAATTTAATACCACGTTAATACCTTGTTTGGTTAGCAAACCAGGTATAAGTTATCCTGGTGTTAATTTTAACACTGGAATAACTTAT
>ML281496.1:0-27809 GCA_005239495.1 Nicotiana undulata
CATCAGAAGCCTCAGCATCTAGATGAGCAGGAAAAGCATAACACCGGGGCTGAGCCCCTCCAACTGGCACATCTCTGGGTCTACCTGCTACGGGCTGACCTCTACCCCTCATGGCCTTCCCTCCACCTCTATGCGTCTGACCTCCACCTCTGGCACCACGACCACCACCCCTAGCTGGCTGAAGGAGTGAGGGTGCACCTGATGCGGGAACCATGGAACGGGAACCCTGATACTGAGAATCACCAAAACCTCGGGGGCAAAACCTAGAAATATGCCCCATACCACCGCAAGTGAAGCAAGACCTCGGCTGCTGAGAATATTGTCCCTGGAACTGTCCCTGACGACCAGAATGACCACTCTGATAGCTCTGAATCAGCGGTGCACTGATGGAAGCTGAAGGTGCACTGCGGGATACCTGGAGTGCCGACTGATAAATCCTAGGAGGATGATATTTTCCAACGGAATCTCTGCACCCGGATGAGGCACCATGAAACGGCCAAAATGACGAGGTCTCTTATCAGACCCCTGTTCACCACCTTGAGATAATACCATCTCAATGCGCCTAGCCACATCGGTTGCATCCTGAAAGGAGATATCAGTACCCGTCTCTCCATCTGAAGCCTGATGGGCTGATCTAGACCCTCAATAAACCTCTGAACCCTCTCCCGATCAGTGGGGAGTATCATAATGGCATGCCTGGCCAGCGTAACGAACCTGGTCTCAAACTGAGTGACGGACATAGAGCCCTGCTGTAGATGCACAAACTACCTCCGAAGATCCTCCCTCTGGGTAAATGGAAGGAACTTCCCCAAGAACAACTCGGAGAACTAAGCCCAAGTCAGAGGTGCAGACCCAGCTGGTCTAGTCACGCAGTAATCTCTCCACCATGTCTTGGCGGTGCCAGAAAGACCGAATGTAGAAAAATCTACTCCATTGGACTCCACAATGCCCATGTTCCGAAGAACCTCATAACAGCTGTCTAAATAATCATGGGGATCCTCTGATGGTGCACCAGTAAATGTAGGAGTGAATAACTTGGTGAACCGATCAAACCTCCACAGAGCATCTGCGGACATGGCTGCTCCCTCAACTGTTGGCGCCCCAATACCCGACTGAACTACTCCGGCCGTCTGAGGTGCCGGAGTCTGGAACTGAGTGGAAAACTGCTCTGGCGTATGATAAGCAGGAGTCTGGGTCCCTCCCCCAGCCTGAGATTCAGATGGTGCAGTAGGAAGAAGACCGGCCTGAGCCACACTCTCCATGAGTCTCACTAAGCGGACTAGAGTGTCCTGAAGCACTGGGGTGGCAATGAACCCCTCCGGGACCTGAGTTGGTCCCACCGGAACTGTCTGGGTAGGAACCTCACCGGCAAGGTCTACCTGTGGGTCCTCTACTGGAGCTGCTGCTCTAGCTCTGCCTAGGCCTCTAGCACGGCCTCGGCCTCGGCCTCTCGTAAGAGCTGTAATAGGAGGGTCAGGTTGCTGGTCGGTCGATGAGGAAGCACGCGTTCTCTCCATCTGCGAGAGAGTAAAATAAAGACTCAATTAGTGTTCACAATTCATCTGGCACGACAACGAATGATATATGTGAAGTTATTCCTAACTTTGCAACCTCTGGGGGATAAGTACAGACGTCTCCGTACCGATCCCTAAGACTCTACCAAGTTTGTCCGTGAGTTGTGAGACCTAAGCAACCTAGGGCTCTGATACCAACTTGTCACGACCCGCAATCCCACCTTCGGGCCATGACTGCGTCTAATAGTGAACCCGCAAGACAAGCCAACGTTTTAACTGAATATAACTCATCAACGACTAAAACGAGCAAATTAACTAGGGCATGGATGGCCCATAAAAAGAAATTTAGCAAATAAACAGAATATAACATGGCAGATTTGAAATACAACCCATATACAAATTCCCAGAACTAGTTTCACGTACTCACGGACTATCTAAGAGATTACTACAAACAAAATTTCTGAAATAAATACATAGGACTGTCTTTGAAATAAAAAGTAAGACAGAGCTGAAACTGGAAAATAGAAGGTGACGTCAAGGCCCACGAACGTCTGCGGGTCTACCTCGAAGTCTCCTGTGTGACTGATGAGATGCTCCGATCGTCAGTGATCACCGGGTCCGGATGCGTAGTCTGCACAACATAAAGAAGTGCAGGTGTAGCATCAGTACAACCGACCCCATGTACTGAGTAAGTGTCGAGCCTAACCTCGGTGAAGTAGTGACGAGGCTAGGACCGACAACAACATATGTACCTGTACAGTTTTATATAATAACAGAAAAAATGGCAACAGAAATAAGCAAGCAAGACAAATACGGGGAGAACATGCTGGGGTAATAGGGGGTAACAATATGCTAGCACGGCAGAACAGGGTAATAACTGAAATATAAAGATAAATAAAGGCAGGAATTTAACTTCTCAGCAGATAATGAACAGTAAAAACACGGCATGTCCCCTCGTGCATAGCCTCACAATCACTTGGAACGGAATGTCCCATCGTGCGTATAAAATAACACTCGGCCAGGAATGTCCCCTCGTGCATAACCTCACAATCACTCGGCACGGCATGTCCCCTCGTGCATATAAAATAACACTCGGCGCGGAATGTCCCATCGTGCATATAAAATAACACTCGGCACGGAATGTCCCCTCGTGCGTATATGATAACAAAAAGCAACAACATAATGTGAAAGTCAGCACTAAGTAGTATCAAGTGCATGGAAATACATCAATACAATTCTATTTCCCCGGCAAGGAAAAATCATCAATTATAACACCAACAAATGCCCGACAAGGGTCTCAGCTATAACCAACCTCGCATCAGAATTACAATTTCAACAATGTAAGCCTCAACTGAAATGAATCACGCAATAACTCTTCACGTCATGAAACAATATCAAGGTATCACTTTTTAATTCACCAATTACTCACAAGGCGGAGAATATCAAGAACATAGTAAGTTTCATCACAAATGACTCACGGGCATGCTTGACCGCAACGCATAGGAACTCGTCACCACGCCTATGCGTTGGACATGAGTTACACATAGCAAGTAAGACTCTATACCTAATCCCTCAAGCTGAGGTTAAGCCAAACACTTACCTGGGCTCCAACAATTGCAAGTCAAGCCTTGATCACAGCCTTTCCTTTAGAATCCGACTCCAGAACAGTGTTATCTAGACATAATCAACCCAAGTATATCAATAGTGGCTCAATAAATCAAACCCATAGCCTAATTGTTTATTTCAAAGCATTCTTCCTAAGATCCAAAATTTGACCCCGGGCCCGCTTGGTCCAAACACGAGGCTCGGACCAAAACCCGATCACCCATAACCCCACGAGTTAGAATATATGATTTGTTTTAAGATTCGACCCCAAATTGAGGTTGAATTATTCAAAATTCAAAAAAACCAACTCTACCTAAAATCCCTAATTTCCCAACTTAATTTCCATGTTTTTAGGCCTAAAATCTAGTGATCAATTGAATAAATTAAGAGGAAACGAGGTCAAGAGCACTTACCTATGGAGTTATGGCAGTTGGGGAGCTTGATTTTCGTTTATGGGTGGGTTTGAGGAAGAAGGGGAGAGTGAAAAATGGGAGTGACCCGTAATGGGTCTGTTTTTAGGGTTATTAAAATCACTGGGTGTATTTACCCTTCGCGTTCGCGAGCCACTGGCCGCGTTCGCGAAGGCTTGGCAGCTGGGACCTATGCGTTCGCGTAACCAGGGCCGCGTTCGCGTTGGTCTGACCCCCTAACCCTCCGGGTTCGCGTGCCACTGCCCGCGTTCGCGAAGAACAACCTACCTGACCCCCAGACCCCACCCCCTAACACTACGCGTTCGCGAGAGGGGCGTCGCGTTCGCGTAGAGCATCCCCCCCATAGCTCCGCGTTCGCGCCCGTACACCTGCGTTCGCGTAGAACAAAAACCCAAGCCACACTATTTACCCTTCGCATTCCCGTGCCCTTGGCCGCGTTCGCGAAGGGTATCACACCAGACATCAGAAACCTGCAACATCACACCAGGTTTTCTTGTTTTTCACACCCCGTTAGCTAACCGAAACTCACCCGAGTCCTCGGGGCTCAAAATCAAAAACACACACGACTCCCAAAACATCCTACGGACTTGTTCAAGCTTTTAAATCATAAAAATATCATCAAAAACCATGAATCAAACCTCAAAACTCTTAGAATTTTCTCAGACTTCATAAACTTCCAAATTTCCCATTTTTTATCCGAACCACGTCATTTCAAGTCCGTTTTACACCAAATTTCACAGGATAGGACAAATAACATATAACAAACCTGTTCCGGGCTCCGTAACCATAATACGAGCCCGGTAACATGGTTTTCACATAATTATTCATTTTCAAATTCCTTTATAATTTTCAGAAAACAATTTTCTTTAAAAATTTATTTCTCGGGCTTGGGACCTCGGAATTCGATTCCGGGCAGACGCCTAAATCCCATATTTTCCTATGGATCCTCCGAGACCGTCACATCACGGGTCCGGGTCCGTTTTTCAAAAATGCTGGCCAAAGTCAACTTTATTCATTTAATTATCAAAAATTCCATTTTCATCCAATTTTCAATATAAAGACTTCGCGGCGATACGCCCGGGCTGCACACGCATATCGAGGTGAGATCAACGGAGACTTTCGGAGCCTCGGAACACAAATATAGATAAAATTACTTAGGATGACTGTTTGGGTCATCATAGATGTCGTGCCATATTATGATATTAAAAGCACGAAGGGTGATGCTGTGCCATTTCTATTGATTTATTGTGAGGATGATAGTAAAAGCACGAAGGGTGATGCCGTGCATTTGCATTTACTATTTTGTGAGGATGAGAGTAAAAGCACGAAGGGTGATGACGTGCTTTGTCTTCTCTGTGCTACTATTTCCTGATGTTTAAGTTGATAGTTGGGTTGTTGCATTATTTCGTTATTTCCATTATTTGATATTTCTTCCCACGTCATGTTCCCCCTTTCTTTGTACTTAGCTGTTTATTTCCTGTTGTTATTATTTCCTCTGTATATTATTAAATTGCACAGGTTGATTTGGTTGTCGTGTCCTAGCCTCGTCACTACTTCACCGAGGTTAGGCTCGACACTTACTCAGTACATGGGGTCGGTTGTAATGATGCTACACTCTGCACATCTTTGTTGTGCAGATCCTGGTACAGGACCCTACGCACCTTAGAGCGAGGAGGTTGCCTTCAGTCCACATGGAGACACCGAGGTAGTCCTGTAGGCGTCTGCAGGCCTTGGCGTCCCCTCCTACTTCTTTTGTATTATGTTATAGTTATTTCAGAAACAAATGTACTTATTTCATTGAGACAATTATATGTACTATTCATAGACAGTCCGTGAGTTTGTGACACCAAGATTTTGGGTTGGCATTGTGAATTTCGTAATGATATTTAATTAAGTTATTATACTTTGCTTCATTTTGTACTTTCATTTCTGTTTGTTCTATGTTTCACCTGTTATTGAATAATAATAAAGGAATAAGGTAAATTAAACATTCACGTTGGCTTACCTAGCGAATTCAACGTTAGGCGCCATCACGGTCCCGGCGGTGGAAAATTCGGGTCGTGACAGCCTCGCGAATGCACTGCATTAGATGGGCTGGGGGATGGGTTAATAGCCTATGCGAATGCGGCCAAAGGCACGCGAATGCGTAGGTCTGTCGGGGCCAGTACTATGCGAACGCAGCATATCCCACCCGAACGCATAGAAGGTCCGTCCAGGTTTTTAAAAACAATAGAAAAAAGAGAATAGACCCTATTTTCTTCCATAGAATACGACTTTGGGCGATTTTAGAAGAGGGATTTCTTCACCAAATCATAGGTATGTGTTTTAGACTCATTTTCTTCAATTTCCATTAACACTCATTAGATTTCTAGGCCTGAATCTTGTTCTTTAAGGGTAGAAATTAGGGGTTTTAGGAGAATTAGGAATTTTACAAATTTGGGAATTTAAACCTCGATTTGGGGTCGAATTCCGAAACTAATTAAATATTCGGGCTCGTGGGTGAATGGGTGATCGGGTTTTGATCCGAACCTTGTGTTTTGACCAAGCGGGCCCGAGGTCAATTTTTGACTTCTTGAGAAGAATGATGAAAAACTCATAATTAAGCATTGGGGTTGAATTATTTAGAATTTATTGATATTATTAAGCTGATTATGTCTAGATACAATATAATTGGAGGCGAATTCTAAAGGGAAAGCGGTAATTGAGGCTTGAGTTTGGTCGTGGAATTCGAGGTAAGTGTTTGGCTTAACCTTAGCTAGAGGGAATAGGTGTTGTGTCCTATTTGCTATGTGTTAGTATCATGTTCAACGTATAGGTGAGGTGACAAGTACCTATACGTTGGTGTCAAGCATGCTCGTGAGTCGAATATTGTGATTTATGTGGTTTTTCGTTAAGTATTACTTGAGTTTCCCCTTATAGTTATCCTTGTTGGTGGATTTTCCTTGATATTGATCAGCGTTGAGTATTGGTTTCAGTTAAGAATATTTATGTGAGGTTATGTACTAAGTGAGATTGGTTATAGATATTTCCCTTGCTGGGATGGTATTGATTCTACTATTGGTTATAGATGTTTCCCTTATGGCTTTATTATTGTTGTTTGTATTGTTGATTTCCTTTCCGGATCGTTGTTATTGATTTGTTTGGGTGAGGAAATGTGTAAAGAGCAAAGGGTGATGCCGTGTATGACACTGTGAGAGAGTGTAAAAGCATGAAGAGTGATGTCGTGCAATATTATGATATTAAAAGCACGAAGGGTGATGTCGTGGCGTTCATATTGACTTATTGTGAGGATGAGAGTAAAAGCACGAAGTGTGATGCCATGAATTTTATTTATTATTTGATGAGGATGCGAGTAAAAGCACGAAGGGTGATGCCGTGCACTTATTTTTGTGATGTTACATGGTTGTTTAAATTGATGTCTAATTTGTTGCTTTACTTCGTTATTTCCATTACTTGATATTTCCTCCCCTCAGCATGTTCCCCTTTTCTTTGTATTTAGCTGCTTATTTCTTATTTTTATTATTTTCTCCGTATATTATTAAACTGCACAGGTTGATTTGGTTGTCGTGTCTTAGCCTCGTCACTACTTCGCCGAGGTTAGGCTCGACACTTACTCAGTACATGGGGTCGGTTGTAATGATGCTACACTCTGCACATTGTTTTGTGCAGATCCCGGTACAGGATCCTACGGACCCTAGAGTGAGGAGGCTGCCTTTAGTCCATTTGGAGATTCCGAGGTAGTCCTGCAGACGTTTGCAGGCCTTGGTGTCCCCTCTTACTTTATTTCCATTCTGCTCTTTTTTATTCTGAGACAAATGTATTTATTTTGTTCAAACCTTTATATGTAGTATTCATAGACAATCCGTGAAGTTGTGACACCAAATTCTTGGTATAGTGTTATAGATTTAGTAATGTTAGTAAATCAGGTTGTTAGACTTAGTTTTATTTTGTACTTTTATTTCCGCTGATTCTGTATAACACCTGCTAGCTGTTAATAATGAAAGAATAAGGTAAATAATCAATAACGTTGGCTTGCCAAGCGGGTTCAATGTTAGGCCCCATAACGATCCCGATGGTGGGAAATTTGGGTCGTGACAAGTTGGTATCAGAGGACTAGGTTGCTTAGGTCTCACAACTCATGGACAACCTTAGTAGAGTCTGAGGGATCGGTACGGAGACGTCTATACTTATCCCCCAGAGGCTACAGAGTTTAGGAATGACTTCACATCTATTCTTCTCTATCGTGCGATTTGAATTCTCAATACCAACTGAATTTCTACTCTATTTTCTCGCAGATGGCGAGAACACGTGCTTCTTCATCCACTGATCAGCAGCCCGAGTCTCTAGTTGCAGCTCCTACGAGGGGCCGAGGACGAGACTGAGGCCGTGCTAGAGGACGAGCCTGAGGTCCTGCTAGAGGCCGAGGTAGGGGCAGAGCTCAGCGAAAAGCAGCAGCCCCAGTGGCGGAGCCTCGGGTAGAGTTTGTTGATGAGGTTCCTGCCTAGGCAGTCCCGGTTGGGCCAGCTCAAGTTCCCGAGGGTTCATTGCCACCCCGGTACTCCAAGATGCTCGGTCCGTCTAGTGGGCCTCATGGAGAGCGTTGCTTAGGCAGGTTTACTTCCTACAGCACCAGCCGTCTCTCAAGTTGGGGGAGGAGCCCAGACTCCCGCTACTTGCACTCCAGAGCAGTTGGCTTCTCAGTTCCAGACTCCATCACCTCAGACAACTGGGGTAGTTCAGCCGGGTATTGTTGCTCAGACCGGTGATGGAGCAGCTATGTCTGCTGATGCTTTGTTGAGGTTGGACCGGTTCACTAAGGTGTTTACTACAACTTATAGCGGTACATCTTCAAAGGATCCCAAGGACTACTTGGATAGCTGCCACGATGTCCTACGGAACGTGGGGATAGTGGAGACCAATGGGGTCGACTTTGCTACTTTTCGTGTGGTAGGTCCTGCCAAGACTTGGTGGAGAGATTATTGTTTGGCCGGACCAGCTGGATCACCGCCTTTGACTTGGGCCCAGTTCTCCGATTTGTTTCTGGAGAAGTTTCTTCCTATCAATTAGAGAGAGGATTATCGGAGACAGGTTGAGCGTCTCCAGCAGGGTTCTACGACCGTCACTCAGTATGAGACCAGATTCATCACCTTGGCCCATCATGCTATTATGATACTTCCCACCGACCAAGAGAGGGTGAGGAGGTTTATTGAGGGACTAGCTGAGATGATCAGATTGCAGATGGATAGAGAGGCGGGGAGTGATATTTCCTTTCAGGATGCGTCCAATGTGGCTAGATGAGTAGAGATGGTTCTTTCACAGGGTAGTGGTCAGGGGTCTGACAAGAGGCCACGTCATTTTGGCCGGTTCAGTGGTACCTCATCTGGAGGCATAGATTCTTTTGGTAGGGGCCATCCTCCTAGGCCGTTTCTGTCAGCACTTCAGGTTTCTCGCAGTGCTCCAGGTGGTCGTGGTTCTCACATGCAGTATTCTGATCAGTTTCCCTACAGTGCACCACCAACTCCCATCAGTGCACCGCTGCTCCAGAGTTTTCAAGGTGGTTACTCAGGTCGTCAGGGATAGTTTCAGGGCTAGAAAACTCAGCAGCCGAGATCTTGTTATACTTGTGGTGGTCCGAGGCACATTGCTAGATTTTTCCCTCGAGCCTCAAGCAATACTCAGCACCAGGGTTCTCGTGCTATGGTTCCCGCACTAGGTGCTCCACTACTCGCTCAGCCAACTAGGGGTGGGGGTCGAGGTGTTACAGGTGGAGGTCAGGTAGTTAGAGGTGGAGGCCAGGCTACTAGAGGTAGAGGTCAGCCAGCAGGAGGTCGTTCTAGGGATGTAGTTTAGACTGGTGGGGACCAGCCCCGATGTTATGCTATTCCATCCAGACCTGAGGCTGAGGCCTCCTATGCAGTTATCACAGGTATGGTTTCAGTTTGCAGCAGGGATGCTTCGGTTTTATTTGATCCAGGGTTTTCCTATGTGTCATCTTATTTTTCTCCTTATTTGGTTATACCTCGCGATTCTCTGAGTACTCCTGTATAGGTGTCTACACCGGTGGGTGATTCTATTGTGGTAGATGGTGTCAACCATTCGTGTGTAGTGGTTATTGGTGGTCTTGAGACTAGTGTAGATCTTCTACTCCTGGACATGGTAGATTTTGATGTCATTTTGGGGATGGACTGGTTGTCATCTTATCATGCCATATTGGACTGTCACGCCAAGACCGTGACATTAGCATTGCCGGGACTGCCTCGACTGGAGTGGATAGGGACTCCTGGTCATTCTTCCAGCAGGGTTATCTCATATATGAAGGCTCGACGCATGGTTGAGAAGGGGTGTTTGGCCTATTTGGCTTATGTTCGTGATTCTAGTGCCGAGGTTCCTTCTATGTAGTCTGTGCCCATTGTCCGTGAGTTTCTAAAGGTGTTTCCTGCAGACCTGTCGGGTATGCCACCAGATAGGGATATTGAGTTTTGCATTGATTTTGCTCTGGGCACTCAGCCCATTTCTATTCCGCCATATCGTATGGCCCCGCCAGAGTTGAAGGAGTTGAAAGAACAGTTGCAGGAATTGCTTGATAAAGTCTTCATTAGGCCTAGTGTCTCGCCTTGGGGTGCACCGGTGTTGTTTGTTAAGAAGAAGGACGGATCGATGAGGATGTGCATAGATTATGCGGCAATTGAACAAGGTTACCATCAAGAACAAGTATCCATTGCCGAGGATTGATCATTTGTTTGATCAGCTTCAGGGTGCCAAGGTATTTTCGAAGATTGATTTGAGATCTGGCTACAATCAGTTGAGGATTAGGGCACCTGATGTTCCGAAGATAGCTTTTCGCACACGACACGGGCATTATGAGTTCTTAGTGATGTCATTCGGGTTGACAAATGCCCCAGCAACTTTCATGGACTTGATGAACCAAGTTTCAGGCCTTATTTGGATTCCTTCGGGATCGTCTTCATTGATGATATTCTGATTTATTTCTGCAGCCGAGAGAAGCATGAGCAGCACCTTCGGGTCGTCCTCCATACTCTGAAAGACAGTCAGTTATATGCCAAGTTTTCGAAATGTGAGTTTTGGTTGAGTTTAGTTGCATTCTTGGGTCATGTTGTATCAGCAGAGGGTATTCAGGTGGATCCCAAGAAGATTTCAGCAGTCAAGGATTGGCCTAGACCCACATCAGCTACAGAGTTTCGGAGTTTCTCGGGGTTAGAAGGCTATCATCGTCGGTTCGTGGAGGGGTTTTCATCTATTGCAACCCCGATGACCAGGTTGACTCAGAAGGGTGTCCAATTCAGGTGGTCAGAGGAGTGTGAGGCGAGCTTTCAGAAGCTCAAGACAGCTTTGACTACGGCACCAGTGTTGGCTTTGCCCACAGGTTCAGGGCCATATACTATGTATTGTGATGCATCTCGGGTCGGACTTGGTGCAGTGTTGATGCAGGATGGCAAGGTTATTGCATATGCTTCGTGACAATTGAAGGTCCACGAGAAGAATTATTTAGTTCATGATTTGGAGTTAGCAGCCATTGTCCACGCGCTAAAGATTTTGAGGCATTATCTTTATGGAGTGTCATGTGAGGTGTTCACGGATCACAAGAGTTTGCAATATTTGTTCAAGTAGAAAGGGTTAAATCTGAGGCAGAGGAGATGGTTGGAGATGTTGAAAGACTATGACATCACCATCTTATATCATCTAGGGAAGGCCAATGTGGTGGCCGATTCTTTGAGGAGGAAGTTAGCTAGTATGTAGCTTTGCTTATATTCCGGTCGGGGAAAGACCGCTTGCTTTGGATGTTCAGGCTTTAGCCAATTGGTTCATGAGATTGGATGTTTCTGAGCCCGACCGTGTTCTAGCTTATACAGTTGCTCGTTATTCATTATTTGATCGTATTCGAGATCGCCAGTATGATGATCCTCGTTTGTGTGTCCTTAGGGACACGGTGCGGAACGGTGGTGTCAAGAAGGTCATAGTTGGGGATGATGGAGTTTTACGGATGCAGGGTCGTATTTGTGTGCCCAATGTGGATGGACTTCGTGAGTTGATATTAGAGGAGGCCCATAGTTCCCGGTACTCCATTCATCCGAGCATCGCAAAGATGTATCAGGATTTGCGGCAGCATTATTAGTGGAGGAGGATGAAGAAGGATATTGTGGCATATGCAGCTTGGTGCTTGAATTGTCAGCAGGTAAAGTACGAGCATTAGAGACCTGGTGGATTGATGTAGCAGATTGGGATTCCTGAGTGGAAGCGGGAGCGTATCACCATGGATTTCGTTGTTGGACTCCCACGGACTCAGATGAAGTTCAATGCGGTATGGGTCATTGTGGATAAGCTGACCAAGTCAGCACATTTAATTCATGTGGCAGTTTCCTATTCTTCGGAGAGATTAGCAGAGATCTACATTAGGGAGATAGTTCGTCTTCATGGCGTGCCCGTGTCCATTATTTTTGGTCGAGGTACGCAGTTTACCTCACATTTTTGGAGGGCTGTTCAGCGTTATTTGGGCCCACGGGTTGAGTTGAGCACATCGTTTCATCCTCAGACGGACGGGCATTCCGAGCGTACTATTAAGATTTTGGAGGATGTGCAACGAGCATGTGTCATTGACTTTGGAGGTTCTTGGGACCAGTTCTTGCCATTAGATGAGTTTGCCTACAACAACAGCTATCAGTCGGGCATTCAGATGGCTCCCTATGAGGCATTATATGGTAGGCGGTGACGGTCGCCGGTGTGGTGGTTTGAGGCGAGAAAGGCTCGGTTGTTGGGTACAGACTTAGTGCAGGATGCCTTGGATAAGGTTAAGATCATTCAGGATAGACTTCGTACATCTCAGTCCAGGCAGAAGAGTTATGCTGACCACAGAGTTCGTGATGTGGCATTCATGGTCGGAGAGCGGGTGTTGCTTCGGGTGTCGCCCATGAAAGGCGTGATGAGGTTTGGGAAGAAGGGCAAGCTAAGCCCTAGGTTCATTGGTCCGTTTGAGATTCTTGATAGAGTGGGAGAGGTGGCTTACAAACTTGCGTTGCCACCGAATTTATCATCTGTGCATCCAGTGTTTCATGTGTCTATGCTTCGGAAGTATCACGGTGATCCATCCCATGTGTTAGACTTCAGCAGTGTCCAGTTGGACAAGGATTTGACCTATGAGGAGGAGCCGGTAGCCATATTAGACCGGCAGATTCGTCAATTGAGATCTAAGAGTTATCCTTCGGTTCATGTTCAGTGGAGAGGTCAACCTACCGAGGTAGCTACCTGGGAGTCCGAGTCTTATATACAGAGCTGGTATCCTTGTCTTTTCCCCAATTCAGGTACTTTTCTATGTCCGTTCGAGGACGAACGTTTGTTTTAGAGGTGGAGAATGTGATAACCCAAAAGGTCATCCCTTGTTTTATAAGTCAAAAATGTGTTTCGAGGCCTTGAAAGCCTCCTTTTATCTCACCTCGTTTTGCGTACGCAGCCTGGGCGTATATCCGGGAAGCTTTTATATGAAAAACTGAGAAAAATGCAAATTTTGCCTTTAAAATTGAATTAAAGTTTACTTCGGTCAACGTTTTTGGTAAACGGACCCAAACCCGGACCCGTCCGGGAGGGTGGGGTCCGTAGGAAAATATGGGACTTGGGCGTATGCCCGGAATCGAATTCCGAGGTCCCAAGCCCGAGAAATGAATTTTTGAAAGAAATGGTTTTACTAAATTATAAGAGTTTTTGGAAATTTGATTGTATTTGAAATTGATGGTATCGGGCTCGTATTTTGGTTCCGGAGCCCGGTACAGGTTTAATATAGTATTTGAGAAATGCCTGTAAAATTTGGTAAGAAACGGAGGTCATTTGACGTGATTCGAACCCGTAGTTTTGAAATTTGAAACTTTGAGAGTTCTTGAGATTTTCTTTTATTTCTATGCTATATTCGTTGTTTAAGATATTATTTTGGCGTTTTGATCGCACGAGTAAGTCAAAATGATGTTTTTAAGGTTGTGTACATGTTTGGTTTGGAGCCCCGAGGGCTCGGGTGAGTTTCGGATAGGCGTCAGAATGTTTTTGGACTTAGAAAATCTGTTGTAATTGTTGTATCTGGTGTTCTGGACTTTACCCTATGTGAACGCATGGTAACCCATGCGAAGCGCAACGGGGAAGGTGCCTGGATTTGTACTATGCGCACGCGGCCACTGGATCGCGAACGCATAGCCTTAGTATGGGATCTGGGGAGGGCTAGCTGGAACTCTACGCGAACGCATTGGCCACGACGCGAACGCGAAGCCCTTGGTAGGTTGCTCTACGCGAATGCGTCTAGGCCCTCGCGAACGCACTACATTAGATGGGCTGGGGGATGGGCTAATAGCTTATGCGAACGCGGCCAAAGGCACGCGAGTGCGTAGGCCAATCGGGGCCAGTACTATGTGAACACAGCATATCCCACGCAAACGCATAGAAGGTTTGTCCAGGTTTTTAAAAACAGTTGAAAAACGGGAATAGACCCCATTTTCATATTTTCTTTCATAGAATCCGACTTTTGGCGATTTTAGAAGAGGTATTTCTTCACCAAATCATAGGTATGTGTTCTTAGACTCATTTTCTTCAATTTTCATTAACACCCATTAGATTTCTAGGCCTAAATCTTGTTTTTTAAGGGTAGAAATTAGGGATTTTAGGAGAATTAGGGATTTTACAAATTTGGGAATTTAGACCTTGATTTTGGGTCGGATTCTGAAACTAATTACATATTCGGGCTCGTGGGTGAATCGGTGATCGGGTTTTGGTTCGAACCTCCTGTTTTGACCAAGCGGGCCCGGGGTCGATTTTTGACTTTTTGGGAAGAATGATAGAAAACTCATGATTAAGCATTGGGGTTGAATTATTTAGCATTTATTGATATTATTAAGTTGATTGTGTCCAGATACAATTGAATTGGACGCGAATTCTAAAGGGAAAGCAGTAATTGAGGCTTGAGTTTGGTCGTGGAATTCGAGGTAAGTGTTTGGCCTAACATTAGCTTGAGAGAATAGGTGTTGTGCCCTATTTGCTATTTGTTAGTATCATGTTCAACTTATAGGTGAGGTGGCGAGTACCTATACGTTGGTGTCAAGCATGCCCGTGAGTCGAATATTGTAATTTATGTGGTTTTTCGTTTAGTGTTACTTGAGTTTACACTTTATAGTTATCCTTGTTGGTGGAAATTCTTCGATATCGATCAATGTTGAGTATTGGTTTCAGTTAAGAATATTTATGTGAGGTTATGTACTAAGTGAGATTGGTTATAGATGTTTCCCTTGCTGGGATGGTATTGATTCTACTGTTGGCTCCCTTGTCGGGACGTCATGGCTTTATTATTGTTGTTTGTATTGTTGATTTCCTTGCCGGATCGTTGTTATTATATGTTTGGGTGAGGAAGAGTGTAAAGAACGAAGGGTGATTCCGTGTATGATATTGTGAGAGAGTGTAAAAGCACGAAGGGTGATGTCGTGCCATATTATGATATTAAAAGCACGAAGGGTGATATCGTGTCGTTCCTATTGACTTATTGTGAGGATGAGAGTAAAAGCACGAAGGATGATGACGTGAATTTTATTTATTATTTGGTGAGGATGCGAGTAAAAGCACGAAGGGTGATGTCGTGCCATATTATGATATTAAAAGCACGAAGGGTGATATCGTGTCGTTCCTATTGACTTATTGTGAGGATGAGAGTAAAAGCACGAAGGATGATGACGTGAATTTTATTTATTATTTGGTGAGGATGCGAGTAAAAGCACGAAGGGTGATGTCGTGCACTTGTTTTTGTGTTGTTACATGGTTGTTTAAATTGATGTCTATTTGTTGCTTTACTTCGTTATTTCCATTACTTGATATTTCCTCCCCTCAGCATGTTCCCCTTTTCTTTGTATTTAGCTGCTTATTTCTTGTTGTTATTATTTTCTCCGTATATTATTAAACTGCACAGGTTGATTTGGTTGTCGTGTCCTAGCCTCGTCACTACTTCGCCGAGGTTAGGCTCGACACTTACTCAGTACATGGGGTCGGTTGTACTGATGCTACACTCTGCACATTTTTTTGTGCAGATTCCGGTACAGGACCCTACGGACCCTAGAGTGAGGAGTTGCCTTCAGTCCATTTGGAGATTCTGAGGTAGTCATGCAGGCGTCCGCAGGCCTTGGCGTCCCCTCCTACTTTATTTCTGTTCTGTTCTTCTTTATTCTGAGACAAATGTATTTATTTTGTTCGGACCTTTATATGTAGTATTCATAGATAGTCCGTGAAGTTGTGACACCCAATTCTGGGTATAGTGTTATGGATTTCATAAAGTTATTAAATCAGATTGTTAGACTTAGTTTTATTTCGTACTTTTATTTTCGTTGATTCTGTATAACACTCGCTAGCTGTTAATAATAAAAGAATAAGGTAAATATTAACGTTGGCTTGCCTAGCGGGTTCAATGTTAGGCGCTATCACAGTCCCGATGGTGGGAAATTCGGGTCGTGACAAATGAGTAGCCAGATTTTTACTAGGTTTGTCAACCAACCCTAGTGTGTAAACCTTATGGTGACTAATTTAATTCTTTTTTATGATTGGGTGTTGATTATTTAGCTTAGTTCATGCTTCAATTTTTTAGAATTAATGGTTGCAAACATTGATTCATGCCTATTTGACTTAGTCTCTACTTGAGAAAGAGCGACCTAGTCTAGGATAATTTGGCTAACAAGGAATTGAGTTAATTGAGAGATTGATTAGCCTAATTAAAGGGTTCGAACTAGGGATAGTAAGAACTCGACTTGAGCTCATATTAACTATTTTGTTTGATACCCATTTAGACTTGAGAAAGCCAAATTGGGAAAAATCACTCTCTGACCAAGAGGTATTGAGTGGGTAACGTAGAGTTGAGAGCTATAATACACCCCAATCAATAAAATAAGTATTAACGTCTTTATCCCATTAGGCAAACGCCTAGGTTATGGTCCTATCCCTAGGCCTTAAAACTATTTGAAAAATATCAAAAACATTCATCTCTAGTTTATATACCTTAGCTTGCAATATTAGATTAATATTAGAAGTAGAAAACAAAACTCTATTATGGAAGTGCAATTTTAGTTAGTCCATTCGCTTGCCTCAAATATATACTCCTGACACCCCTTATAACTCTCAGTGAATTCAACTCCTATTCATAGTTGGGTAATTATTATTTGTATATGACCGTATCATATCTCTAATTGAGGTGTGTTGTGGACGTGATCAACGCTATGCCAAAATTATTCAGTAAATATCAAGAAAAATGACTGTAGTTCAAATGGGATATGCATAATCTCAGAAGGGGTATCTTCTATATGATATATGTGGAAAGATTTTTATAAAAAGTGATTTAGTGTGTGGAGAAAAAATATTCCTACTCAAGAACAAGAAAACTACTACTATGTAATATGAAACTGACACGAAGATTCCAAAGTGAGGGGAAGAGTATATCTATGTGTAGACTCATTAAATCCTTGTTTAGAGTAAAACATGCTCCAAGACAATACAGTGCTAAGCTAACTGAAGCCTTGATAAAGTCTCAGTTCAAATAGAGTAAACTTAATATATATATATATAGACGCTAAATCTCAATTGATGACTACTCCTAATAAATAAATCACTTTCTAATAGATATAGTAAGTTACATCTCAAGGTTCTCTGTCACGATTGGTTTGAATGGAATGATAAGAATAAGGGTTTAATAATTTCTTAGCGATAACTTTTGTATAATATGATTTCTTCGGTATAATAAAAGAAATGTGTTTTCAATGTGTGGCTAAGAATTTAAATTTATTAGACATAAAATGTGTAATAATTGAAACAGAATAACGTCCAACAAAAAAAGTGTCATGAAAGACAGTGATAACTAAATGACTTTTAAGCTTAGTTTTCTTCGTTATCAATATATTTTTATCTTGCGATATATGTTAGATGTCATATGTCACACCTCCTTTTTCACTACCCTCCCCCCCGGATTAATGAAGGGGTTAAGTGACGTTATTCAGATTTGAGATTTATTCATTATTTCAGAGTCGCCACCCAGATTTTTGACGATGCTCCGGGACACCGTTTTATTTTGAAAATCCCAAACCGAGGAAAATTTGACTCTGTTTCGATTTGTTTGCGACCAGAAATCCGAGTAAGGAATTCTGTTAACCTGGGAAAAGGTGTTAGGCATTCCCGAGTTCCGTTGTTCTATCACGGTCACTTAACTATTATTATTTAGCCTAAATTATCTTATTGTTTTACGTGTTTTAACACATTGTGCATCTAGCCTTTTTAAACTTTGGACGCTTTTGACATTTATGAATTTATCTTGAAAACAAGTCACGAGAACGTACACCTGTCATGCTTTTGGACATGCTATAATTACGCCGCATGAAATGCACCCGCAATTGTAACACGTGATTTTATTATAATTTTATTTGGAAACGGGGACATGAGTTGTCGCACCCGAGTGTAGGTTACGTAGTCAAGATTATTATCCTGGCGATTTATAATGCCTATTTGAGGCGACATTTGGTTATTCTTCATTTTTTCTATTTTGAAGGAGCATTTTAGTTTTAAGATCAATTAGGACGTTTATGGATTTATTTTAGACAAGTCACGATGGCGTGCACTTGTTATTTTTAAACGCATGACAAATACATCACATGAAATGCACCCGTGGTTGCTATGTGCATTTTTTTATTAATTATTTAAAGTTGAAGGTCGGGGGCACGAGTTGCCACTTCCGAGTGTAGTTTATGATAATTTGAGATAACATTCGATTACATACTAAATTTCAAGCTAAAGGGGGTATTTTTCCTTTCTACCTAGAGGATATGTAGATAATTATCTAAAATTAAGTTCACTATCCTAAAAGGCAAGATACTTGGGCTATGGCCACATTTTCGCCCCATGTTATCATTTAACCCTTTGGTCAATCTTAATTGTGGCTAATTTCGCTAAGGAGAGTAACTATATGACTTAATTACAGCATATTAACAAGGAAAAATTACTAGTTGACAAATCACATATTCAAAAGGTCAAGTAAACACATAGATCATTAGTTGAATGGTTTTAACAAATTCAGATACCCTATGCCCATACATGTATGTTTCATATATTAAATACTTCATGTGGTTATAACTTCTGGAATCTAAAAAAAAATGCAAAGTGAATCTGATGAGAAAATCATATTGGAAACTCCTTTGATCTGAAAATAATTATTTTCGATTTCAATGAGTATTTACTGGGCGTTTAGACAGACCAATTTGAGCATAAAGTAGTAGAAAAGAGGTTTCGAAAAACGCTTTTGAATTTTTAATCAAATCTGAATACTTAAACAATTAATGCCTGAAAATTTTACTCTTTTTTTTTCAAAGACACACAACCCTGAGGCTAAAATCTTTTTCATATTTTTTCAAGCCCCATGGACCGTGTTCAAGATATTTTTAAACAATATCACGCCATTATCGATAGTTTGGTCTATTTCTAAATGTTAAACTGTCTAAAAACGTCTGTTCGAGTCTAGTTTAAACTCTGAAACTAGAAACACACATTTCCTGAAATTACAAACATAATGTCCAGTCTTATATTACAATAGTTCTGAAAATAAATTACATTGTCTTCTAAAAATTTACAAATTAAAATAAAAGGAATTGTATGAAGGTAAACATGTTAATAGGACTTGTCTCTAAGCTACTGATTCTCCCATTCTCCACATTGTTTCGATTTAGAATAACCACGCTTCTGTTTGAGGCTCTTGTGACAACCAAGAGGACAATATGACTTTTGTGCATTCTCATGGAATGAACCTGACCATAAAGAAGGTCAGGTTCAACATCCAGTAATGCTAAAAACATGCAAGCTCATCCATACACATATTTTAGGTTCAGATTTACACACAAAATTCCAACAGAGGCGAGTTTTAAATCTTAAAATTTCGTTTAAAGTAAGCTATTACAAACAGATCTTTATGCATTTTTCTTAGATTGAATCTGACCATAAGAGGTCAGACCCATCTCCTTAATGCAAATTCAACTAGATAATCATCTTACACTAAAAAAAACAACTCTAAGAAATTTACATACACCACAGTGGGTTTAACGGGTTTAAACAAGCATTCACAAATATTTTTATGCAAGATTATCTTACTTATGAGTTTAAGCCCAAACTACACAACCACTTCAGGCATTCAGGTTTTAGTTCATCCAAGAGCAACAGAATATCCAAAAATGCATACACATGTTCGAAAAGCTCCAGAAATAACGACTTTCATTCATGTAGAATTGTTACATACCTCTTTTCAAAGGAAATCATCCAAAAGAATGACCAAATGAAGTCAGAATATTAGAATTTCAGAGAAAAATAGAGCCAACACAGCAACACTCAAAGAAAACCCAGAAAACTTCGACTCAAGAGTAAGCCATTTGAAACCAGAAAAATCAGCAGATGAATTTTAGATGAAGAAAAACCCAACAGCTACCAAAGAGGACCAAGTCTTACTGCTTTGATCTTAGGAATGTCTAGAAGGGTCTGTTTCTTTTTAGAGATGAGGAAACTTCTAATATGAGTGCACCTTAGTAAAGTAGAAAATACTGAACGAGAAAACCAGAGAAAGAATCAAGTGTATTTTCTATGTGAATTCCCATTTTTCCTTAGGCAAAAAAAAGGTTTAAAAAAAAAGAGGTCCTCTTAATGGTGAAGGGTGTGTGTATATATATGGGAATTTTGGATAGGATATGCTTAGCATGTTCCTTATCCAATGGGCTGAAGGGAGGTATAGGTGCAGCTGTCACCCTTATCTTTTGGGTTAGCTGCCCTCATTCTAGAAAATTCCAGCCTGTGCAATTACTATTATATCCCCAAACAATCTGATTTTCTAGTTCTAGAAGGTTCTTGTGTTGTTCTACCCAAGATTCCTTCAACTAAGGTTCCTAAAATACCCCTTAAGGTCCCTGAAATTACCCTTAGGTTAACTATGGTTAAGTTTGGTTGGGGGTTAACTATTGACTTGAGTTAGTTAACCATAATTAGTTACTTAGTTAATTGAACCTAATTAATTATTCTCGATTGGGATTTAGTTAATCAACAATTCTCAAGGACATTTTTACAGAATATGATCAAGTCATGAAGTTGATGAAACTTTACACTACTCTTTCAAGAATCACACGATCAGAGAAGCACATTGAAACAATAGATTTATATCTAACCTTAAGTGTTTATATCGATTTAGTTTTGTTTCATCAGAGCGATAACCTCGAATTCATGATATAAATCAACAAATAATCACTAAGTTAAAAATCAATAGAGTAATATGAGGTCCATAGAAAGACCATCAGAAAAACTGGAAATCAAAACAGGCGTAAAGAATTAAGTAGCACATGGATTGCTCAATTCAGAGATATCATCAGGTTATTGGTTCAATTTCAGATTTAAAAAAAACGTTTGGTTTATACATGAAGCATGATTATCAGTATGAACCAACAACAATATATCACAGATAGAAATAATTAATAAAGACTAAACAGTGTAGAGACGATTTTATTTGAAAACAGAAGAAAAAAGAAAGGAAGAAAAAGGAAAAAAGAGAGAGGAGAACAGACAGAACGGGGGGGGGGATACCACTAAAAGGGATTTGGACGAACTCTGGCGCCTTGCCGGAATTTGGCCGGACTACGGCGACCTCCAAAAGTGACCCTTACTCACATGAATCGACGGCTCTTGTCAAGAGCCATCGACTCATGTGAGTTTGAGTCACAGAGCCGCTTGGAATTGTCGTTGGCATGATTTAGGGTTTCGTCAGTTTCTAGATTTGGAATTACTCATAAACGGATGATTGTTTGGGGAAATCAATGTTGGGACGGGGTTGAGGAGACCATGGGGATCATCTGGTGAAAATTTGGTGGTCTTTAGTTGAGCTCCACTGCCGGAGGCGATTTCCGGCCGGCGGAGGATGACGGAGGGATGGTGGGGCTACGGTGGGAGACGGCAGGGACGGTGGAGGGAGAAAACAGAGAGACAGATAAGGGGGTGTCTCTAAAGGTGGGTGTAATACTTTGAATGGGGNCCGTTGGATCTATCTCGATCAACGACTGGGATTCGTTTACTTATATTAAACAGGGTCGTTTGGGTAATGGAGGGGGACATGCCGGGCATGGGTTATGGGGTTTGGGCTGGGTCGCTTGGGTAGTGTAGAGACCAGGTTTGGGCCTGGGTGATTTCAGCCCAGGTCTGAATTTAGTCTCTTTAATTAACTAAACTAATTAATTTAATTTAATTCAAATCTAATTAAATCTAAAGAAATGTAATAATTGATTCTCAACCTTATTTTTTTCTAATTATAGATTAATTAGGAATAGAGAACAATTAATTTTATACTCCTAATCAAATAAATAATTGATTTCGGTAATTAGTTGTTAAAACTTATATTACATCAAATAACCACTATCCGTCTATTATTTAATTTAAATTAATTACAAATAATGAGTTCATTATTTTTTGATAATAGTGATGCAATTTTAATAATTTTAAAAGATGAATCATGAATATGCAAAATGCAAACAATTCACAATTAATCACTAAAATTCAACAAAAATTCATAAAACCAATTAAGTTATTGAGATTTTTGTAGGATGATATGGTAGGTAACAATCACGTGCTCACATCATATACCTTACAGCTTAACTAAAGAAAACTATAACTTCACATAAAATAGTTAAATAATAGTGCATTTGTTAAGTTATTATACAACTTCAATCGCATAACTTTGTGACTCGAGAATATTTAGTTTTAATTTGTTCTCTATATTATGTCAAAACACTATTTATGCCTTGATTTGTCTAATAAATTATATTTTAATTTATTTAAGGAATTGATTTCATACTGTATACATATACAATCGAAAGTTAACTGTTGTCAGTACACATTCTCGTGTAATGCACGATCATAGAGGCTAGTACTATATTAAAAGCACGAAGCCCCTTAGCGAAATATTGTTCGCCTTTTACCCTTTAAAAACATAGTTCATAATTAACAAAATAGTCATTTTATTAATTTTCTAATATTTAGAATTTTAAAATCAACTAAAACTTTAACTATTATAGTAGGAAATCCCAATATTTAAGACATTCAAACTAACTAAAATTTTCCTTTTATAATTCAAAATACTAATATTTAAGACCAAATATAAGAACTAATTTGAACGCTGAAATACGTTTTAGAAATTCAAAATTCAAAGTTTCAAAATCTCACCACTAAGCACTATATTTGGATTCAAGTGATTAAAGGCAAAAATTGAAGAACTGCTACTACTTTTTAATTTGAAGAAAAGAACAACTATTATTGATTCATCCTTTTATTTTCTAAGTACAATTTGTTGATTATTCTAAACCTAAATTGCTAAACGAGGAATTGGAGTTAAAATAAGCAAATATACGACTAACATAAGGGAAATAATTTCTACTCCCTCCATCTCAAGTTACTTATCGTAATTTTAAAAAATAGATGTTATAAATTATTTGTCATTTTAGAAGTTTAAGACAAAATTAATTATTTTTTTCATTTTATCCTTAGTAGTGATTGTTCTTAATTATAGAGATACTATGCTTAAGGCATAAATAAGGTTTAATTGTCAAAAAATCCTTCTTATTAATGTTTTCTTTAGGTGTGCGTAGAAGAGAAATGCGATAAAAATTTTAAGACAGTGAAAATATTTATTAGTAAGCAAGAGCCTTTAAATAGGTAGAAAAATGTTAAAGTTATTAATTATATGAAATATTTATTTTAACAATAAGAACACAACTCCATCCAAACAAATCATTGATCAATGTCAGAAATCATATCAACTGCAAATGACGATGAACGATTACCATTAAGATATTAGTACTGAAGTTGCACTTCTCAATAAACTCATAAAGTTTACTAGCAAAATTAACTAAATTTTGGTTGGTGGAATTGTATTTTCTAAAACTTGAAGACAATAAATTTTATTGATATTTGACATACAAGAAAAAATAGAAAATAAAAAATTATAACTCACAAAGTTAAAATCATGTATCAAAATTATTCAAAGTCGCAAGTTATATATATTTTTTTAAATAGAAAAGGAACAAAAACAAATAACATTAGATATTTAATTTATTTAATATTAATTACTATGTATATATTATTTTTTCCCACAGCTAAAAATGTACATGAATATATCTATATGTCTATTCTATTTTAATAAGAAAAATATGTTATGTAAATTGAAACAGAGGAACTAATATTTATATATATTTTAAAATTTAGCATTCATAATATAGGTGCACGCGCAAAGCGCGTACCCTAAACCTAGTACCTTGAAATATGAATGAGCAGTATTCAACAACACAGTAAAATTGCCATTTGAAATTAGGTACGTACCAAAAAAAAATAATGAATTTAAAGTTTTTATTTACATTTAAATTTATGAATATATAAATAACAAAGCAGAAAAAAGGAGGGCAAAAGATTATGTGGGGCGGGGCGAGGCGGGTTAATGCAGTGCTGGGCGGGGCGGGTTGAAAATACTGAAAAATGTCATGCCGGGCGGGGCGAGTTGAGCAAAACCCGCCCTGCAACTGCTCTACAACCGCACCAGTGCCACTAGCAGCCACTGGCAAGGCGGTGTCATTTTCACCGCAATGGTGGGGGTTCGAATCCAGCCCAACCACTTTTTTAGAAGATTTTGTTTGGTGCATTTAAGACCACTACCATAGATAATGAAAAACTAATTGTTTCCTCCATAACCATAACTTTGGTAATCTATTTGCTGAAACCAAAAAAATATCTTAAATAAGTTATTGTTTTAATGAGTGATGAAAGCTTATTTTGTTGTCAGATTTCTTTAAAGTAGGACAATTGTATATAATCTCGAGTGAGTTAATTTTCATAAAAAATATAAATTGAAAAATGTCCGTTAACTTACTTCTTGTTTAGAGTGTTTATTAGTATAATTTTTGCCTTAAGTATCTAAATATAAAGTGATAACGAACCATTTTTTTTTGTACAAAATGCACAATCCAGTTGAAATTTTATGCTTTTTTTTCAAGCTATCATAATTATTGCGTAATCTTTTTGTTCGATCGATTGTTTATATTAACTCCAAAGTCGAATAACCTGAACCGAAATCCAAATAGACCAACCGATTAAATTTATACCTTATTTAGACAATGTAATTATAATATTACTATGTTTAAAAAATTTGGCACCCAAAGCCTCTAAATCCTTGATCTGCCTCTGATTGAGGTTAAGCTACCTATTGACATTTACATTGATAATAAAGCAGTTATACATATTGAAGTTAATCATGTATATCATGAGAGTACAAAACACATTGAAATCGACTGTCATTTTGTAAGGAAAAAGTTAATGGGAAGAGTAATAGCAACAAAGTATATTTCTACCGCAGATCATCTTGCTGGTGTACTTACCAAAAGACTTAACAGAGTTCAACATATTTATCTGATTCCAAGCTTGGGGTTTGTAATATCTTTGAACTATGTAGCTTGAGGGGGACGTTAAGAAAGGTGTAACTTAGTCAGGCGCACTTTAATCCTTTTACATTGTTAGTGCTTATGCGTCTCGGGCGGGCTTGGATGAGAAGGTCAAGAGGCACTTCTGAGAGGATTCGGACGGGCTTGTGTGAGGTATTCTATATGAAGAGAAAGAAGAGGGATGTGTGGTCAACCTAGGATCAGGTGAGGGGCCTTGACTAAGTACAAAGCTTAGGAGTTGAACGAGAAGTTATTGGCTATAGGGTCCAGGAAGAGTAGTGGGGGCGCGGGTAGCATGTGGACCACGATAGCAAACAACATCAAAGAAGCGGCTAGAGAGGTGTTAGGGGTCTCGAAGGCGTACTCTAGTTGTCGCAAAGAGGACTGATGGTAGAGTGACGAGGTATAAGGAAAAGTAGAAGCCAAGAAGACGACATATCTAAAGTTAGTGGAGACCATAGAGGATGAGGAGAAGAGGACGAGTAAGGAGTGGTATAATAAGTCTAAGAAAGAGGAAAAGTTAGCAGTTACAAAGGCTAAGACTGCAAAATTTTGATGTTTGTATGAAGTTGGAAAAAAAGGCAGGGACAAGAAGCTATACAGGCTAGCCAAGGTGTGTGTGTGTGTGAGAGAGAGAGAGAGAGAGAGAGAGAGAGAGACATAGAGAGGAAGGATCGTGACCTAATCAAGTAAAGTGTACCAAAGATGAGGAAGGTAAAGTACTGATGGAGGAGGCACATATTAGAAGAAGATGACAGACATACTTCCACGAACTTTTGAACAAAGAGGTTATATGAATAATGTGTTGGGTGATTTGGAGCACTCGAAGGATCACCGGGATTTTGGATATTGTAGGCGTATAAAGGTTGAGGAATTTGAGGGAGCTATGTCTAATATTAGTAAGGGAAAGTAGTTGGGCCAGACAAAATCCTAGTGGAATTTTAGAAGAATGCGCGTGGGCAAGCTTGGAGTGGCTTACCGGGTTGTTTAATGTTACTTTTAGGACAAAGACGCTCGAGGAGTAGATATGGAGCATGATAATTTAAGTGTACAAGAACAAGGGAGACATTCTGAATTGCAACATCTATAGGGGTATGAAGATGTTAAGCCACACTATAAGATTTTGGGAGAGGATGGTGGAAATAAGGGTCAGAAGGAGCATGTCAATTTTCGAGAGTCAGTTCGGATTCATGCCAGGGCGTTAGACTACGGCGGTCCTCCGCCTTATTAGGAGATTGGTGAAACTATATAGGGGGAGGAAGATGGATCTATATATGGTGTTTATTGACCTACAAAAAGCTTACGACAGTCCCTGTAGCATATACTAGGGTGATTAAGAACATGTATGATGGAGTTAAGACTCAAAATAGGACGGTAGGAGGAAACTCGAAACATTTCCTAGTGGTGATGGGGTTGCACTAGGGATCAACTTTTAGCCCGTTTTTATTTTCTAAAGCAACGGATGTATCGATGCGCTGCATTCAAGGGGAGGTGCCTTGGTGCATGTTATTTGTAGATGACATTGTACTAATTAATGAGACGAGAGGTGGGGTCAACGTGAGGCTAGAGATTTGGAGATAGACCGTAGAGTATCAAGGTATCAAGTTAAGCGGGACTAAAACAGAAACTTGGAGTACAGTTTCAGTGACGAAACTCATGAAGCGGACGGGGATGTAATGCTTGATACACAATTCATCCCCAAGATAGGGAGTGTCAATGTCACGACCCAAATTCCCAACCTTAGGGATTGTGATGGCGCATAAGATCACACTTGCTAGGCAAGACAATGTTAGAACTTATTTAATTAATCTCCATTAAATCTATTCAACTATAACAAAACAATTCAAAATAAACTAAACTTTATTACTTCCATTGCATATGTTCACGAATGAAATAATAAATGAATAATTAATTCGAGCCTCTAACTAAATAAATAACCATAAGACTACCCAGGGTCTGGTGTCACAACTCACAAACCACTATGAATACTACAAATAATGGGTTGAAAGAAATAATATAATTATTTCGAATGTGATAAAACATTATCTATAAAACTAAGAGAAGACGCCAGGAATCTGCGGACGCCAGCAAATCTACCTCATCTCCGAAAGGATGAATGTCGGCTACTAAGATCTCCTAACGTTGGCCGGTACCTGGATCTGCACAAAAGAGTGTAGAGTGTAGTATTAGTACAACCGACCCTATGTACTGAGTAAGTGTCTAGCCTAACCTCGACGAAGTAGTGACGAGGCTACGACAGGGCATTAACAATATATCCTATGAACAATATAAAATAAAGCAAAAGGGAAATTCTAAAATAAACAAACAATAACTGTAGCAACAATTTAAAATACTCAGCCACCTTTCCAGATCTCAGCTATAATCAATTCTCACGTAAGTTTCCAAATTTCCAAACTTTAACTTTAAAATAAAAGTAGTGCAAATAATGAAAAATAGTAAAGTAAATCAGTAAGTTTTCAAATCATTGTTTTCTTTGAAAATCAGTAAATCATAAGTGTCCTCCCTTATTGCTCCTTGTTGTGGCGTGCAACCGCTCCCACCTGTCCACCCTTATTACTCCTCCCTACATATATATCACCTTATTACTTATGTTGCGGCGTGCAACCCGATCCCATATATCCACCCTTATCACTCCTTGTTGCGGCGTGAAACCCGCTCCCACCAGACATATAATATCATATTGTTTATAAATTTTCACAATTCAGGCCAAGCCTTTCACAATACCT
>ML281497.1:0-21020 GCA_005239495.1 Nicotiana undulata
ATATATATATATATATATATTCATGTCGGTTTCTCTTGATTATTTATATTTGTTGTTGTAAGTATGTTGAAAGTGTTAGTTGTTCTCTTAATCCTATCATGGTACGTGAAGACTAAGTTGGGTTGACTGTATTACGGTGATTATATATATTCGGGATGATATTATTGTTGTAATGACCCGGTTTGTTGTTACGTAGAACCTGCATTATAATTACTGTATTTGATTTGTTATAGGTTGGTTATACTGTTATTAATGTGTTAGAGTTGGTAGGCTTGAAATCGAATGGTTGTAGTGAGAGTTCAGTCATTTAGTCTTTAAAAATAGCATTAAAATGAAAAAGTCAACTGAGAGTTGACTTATTGGTAAACGACCTCGAAATGCGGATTTTACGGCTAGGATAACTTCGTTAGGTGATTTGGGACTTAGGAGTGTGTTCAAAATAATTGTGTGATGTCCGGTGTAGAATTAGGCTTGAATTGGCGAAAGTTAGTTTTTGGTGATTTCTGATCGGCAGTAGAAAATAGGCTATCGAGGTCGGAATGGAATTCCGATAGTTGGAGCAGGTTCGTAATGTCATTTTGGATGTGTTTGCAAAATTTCAGGTCAATCGGAGTTGTTTTGGATAGTTTCGGCATCGTTTGTGGATTTTAGAAATTTCAATGTTCTTAGGCTTGAATTCGATGTGATTTTGGTGTTTTGAGGTGATATTTAGTGTTTTGAGAGTGCAACTAAGTTTGAATGATCATTTATGACGTGTTGGTACAATTGGTTGAGGTCCCCAGGTGCTCGGGAGTGATTTCGAGTGCTTAACGGGCACTTTTGGTCTTGAAGAGATTGCTGGTTTTCTGGTGTTTTAGCAGCAGGGATTTGTGCATCGCGATCGCATGGCAAAAGCCGCGATCGCGTAGAGTAATCTGAGGGTCAGGAAATTTTGTGCAACACGATCGCAAGAACGGGAGTGCGATCGCGTAGGTATGGAAGGATGAGCAGTGCGATCGCGTGTATGGAGGTGTGATCGCGTAGAATAGAGAGGGGGCGCATGTGTTTTGGAAATTGGTCATCGCGACAGTGTGGGATTGTATGCGATCACGTGGAGCAGGGAGTCAAAGCTTCGCGATCGCGTGGGTTAAGTCGCGATCGCATAAGAGTAAAATGGGAGGCAGTGAAGTTGGCCTTTGCGATCGCGACGGTCTTTCCGCGATCGCGATGAAGAAATCACTGGGCAGTTAAATTAAAACCCTTTCGCGACCATTAACCCTTTTAACACCATTTTTGAACGGAAAAAGAGCTTGGAGGCGATTTTGAAGAGAGAAAATCAGTGTTCATCATAGAGGTAAGTATTTTGGACCTTAAAACTTGATTATAGGTGATTAAGGAACATAATCTCAGTGTTTAATTCATAAAAATCAGTAGAAAAAGGTGGGTTTAGGGCCTGAGATTATGAGACCTTTAGCGGTCGATTTGGAGGGGTCAAACGAACTCCGATTTTAGCGTTCTTTATATGTATGGACTCAGGAGATGACGAAGAACATTTTGGTATAAAAATTTCTGAGTTCCGAGACGCGGGCCTGGGGGTCGGGTTTTAGCAAATTTTGGGTTTTGAGCTAAAATTGATATTTTTCAATTGGAATTCATTCCTTAAGCATAATTTGATGATAAAGGTCTGATCGTTTTAGATTTGGAGTGCTCGGAGGTTGATACGAGAGGCAAGCGTATTGCGGAATAATTTTCGGGCTAGTTTGAGGTAAGTAATGTCTTTAAATCATGTCCTGAGGGTATGAAACCCCGGACCCTGCACCCTTTCACGGGTTTTGGCATACAAAGATTGGAACTTTGGAAATATATTCCCTATTTAGGAAACTATTGAGTTGCGAAACTTATTTTTAAGCCTATGCTTAATAGTATTGATATATATTTGATATGTTTTGGGATGTAAGCCATGTATGGGGCCTAGTGTCGATCTGTGTACCCCTCGGGGGATGTTTTACTGATATTCTCACTATTTTGAAACTATGATTTTCACTCAGTATTTTCTTGATAATTGGTTGACACTCAAAGTATTTTGATACTACTTATTGAAAAATGAATCATTGTTTTTGGGTCGAGAACCCGGTATATTTATGGCATGAAGGGAAAATTGAGAGTGTCTGACTGAGTGAGGCTGCGGGCCTATATTGTGAGGATGTTATGATATGAGTGTGGCTGCTGGACAATATTGTGAGTTATTTATTCCATGATGTGGCTTGTTTATAGCGCTTGGGCTTAAGGAGCCCCTCCGGAGTCTGTACACACCCCTAGTGAGCGCATGTACCTAATGAGTGATGCCCGCGGGGCTTATACTGAGTGACTGTGAGGATGCCTGATGGGCTGATACTGAGCGACTGTGAGGATGCCTGATGAGTTGTTACTGAGTGACTGTGAGGATGCCTGATGGGCTATTATTGAGTGATGGTGAGGATGCCTGATGGGATGTTATTGAGTGATGCTGAGGATGCATGATGGGCAAATGATATGAGGAAATGATTTAAGGGGCATATTTATGAAAATATTACTGAGTTTTGACTACGATTCACTTCGGTTTTCAAACTGATTTTTACTGAGGATTTCACTGAGATATATTGATATTATACTTGTTTTCAAAGGATTTCTGGAAATTAGTTTGAACTTATGTATTTGTTGAATACTACTTGATGATTTGGTGTTTTACTGGTTTTGTGAATTGGTGTATCGTGATGTGTGTTTTATATTTCTTAGACTGTGATTTATTTTTATTACTACTGAGTTGGCGTACTCATCATTACTCCATGTGCCTCTGTGCACAGATTCATGTGATGGTCCGGAGCAGTAGCTGTCTCAGTTCGTCAGCGGCAGTTTACGGGATTTCGAGGTAGCTGTCCAGCGTCCACAGCTTCTCCATTTCCCTTCCTTATTCAGTTTTAGCATTTCATTCCTATACTTTATTTAAGACATTAGTAGAGTTAGTTTTATTTCGTAGATGCTCGTGACCATGTTGACTCCGGTCTTGGGAGGTTTTGTTTAGAGTTGTTTAGACTATTATTGGGACGCTAAGACTTAAAGAATTTATTGTATGTTATGTTGCTGTTTATTATTGAATTGTGAATCGTTATAATAGAACAAATGCGTAGTAAGGTGATGGTTGGCTAGCCTAGTTCCACAATAGGCGCCATCACGACCTGTTAGGATTTGGGTCGTGACAAATTGTATCATAACTCTAGGTTACATAGGACTCAACGGTCATGAGCAGGTTCAGTAGAGTCTTGCAGATCGGTACAGAGACGTCTGTACTTATCTTCGAGAGGCTGCAGAACTCTTAGGAAAAATCTCAATTTCTTGAACTCTTTCGTGCCAATCTATTGATTCTTGAAATCTAAACTTATGTTGTTTCATTCTCTCACAGATGGTGAGGACACGCAATACCGATCAGGGTGACCAGACACCATTTATACCCACAAGGGGTCGAGGCTGTGGTAGAGGTAGGGGACCATCCCAGGCAGCAGCTGGGGTAGCACTACAGGATCCCCCTATCGTTCAGGATCAGGTTCCCGCCAATGGCGCTCCAGCGGGACAGGCTTAGGCACTGACAGTGCCTATTGTTATTTCGGGTCTTCAGGAGACCCTGTCTCAGATATTGACGGTGTGTTCTAGTTTGGCTCAGGCAGTTTTTATGTCCACTACTGCCACTGCAGCTCAGGCCGGGGGAGGCAATCAGGCTCCAACTGCCCGGACACCTGAGCAGGCTGTACGGGGTATTCAGACACCGGGAGCAGCCCCAGCTCATCCGGTTGCCCCAATTAGGATTTGTGGTCCCTGCTATGCCTGAGGATAAGCAACGTAGGCTGGAGAGGTTCAGTAGACTTAAGCCTCCGACTTTCAGCGGCACAAAGGGTGAGGATTCCCAAGGTTTTCTAGATAAATGCCAGAGTATACTACGTACTGCAGGTATTTTGGAGACCAGTGGGGTCTCGTTTGCTACATTTCAGTTTGCGGGTGTTGCTTTCACTTGGTGGGAGTCATTCGAGAGGCGTAGGCCGGTTGGTTCAGCATCACTCACATGGCAGCAGTTCTCCACGATCTTTTTGGAGAAGTATGTTCCTCAGTCACACAGAGAGGAGCCACGCAGATAGTTTGAGCAGTTGCGCCAGGGAGAGTTGTCAGTTACTCAGTACGAGATACGATTTTCCGAGTTAGCTAGACATGCTTCTGAGTTTGTCCCTACTGATAGGGAGAGGATTAGGAGGTTTGTAGATGGTCTTAATTATCGGCTTCAGATCTTGATGACCAGGGAGAGAGTGTTTGGAGCTACATTTGAGCAGGTAGTTGACATTGCTCGGGATATTGAGTCGGTTCACAGGCAGAAGTGTGAGGAGAGGGAGGTCATGAGGCCTCGGGGATCAGGTAGCTTTAGTGGTGCCCCTTCTACAGGGTAGTTTCAGCACAACAAAGGTCGTCCATTCAGGCCTCCACATCCAGTTCGCCCATCTTATAGTGGTATATCTTCGGGGCAGGGTCCTCACAATTCTCATCGGGGACGTTCGTCTTTTAGCGCCCTTCCAGCTCAGAGCTCCGCCCGAGCATCATCTTTTTAGGGTTCTTCTATGCATGGTCCGTCCGATGGTTATCAGGTTGGCAGGGGTTCTTGTTAGTTTTCATCTCCAGCTCTAGGTAGTTGTTATGAGTGTGGAGAGTTCAGATATGAGTGGAGAAAGTGTCCCCGTCGTCCTAGTAGTTCATCTCAGCATAGGGTTCAGCCCTCAGCTTTAGCCCCAGTCACTTCACCACCTACTCAGGCAGCTAGGGGAGGTGGTTAGGCAGTTAAAGGCCGCCCTAGAAGGGGGAGGTCGAGTAGGTGGAGGCCAGCCACGTATCTATGCACTTCCGGATAGGCCAGATGCTATGGCGTTAGATGCAGTGATTACAGGTACTATCTCAGGTTGTCACAATGATGCTTTAGCTTTATTTGACCCTGGTTCCACGTACTCTTATGTCTCATCCTATTTTGCTCATTTTCTGAATATGCCCCGTGAGTCTTTGGTTACGCCTGTTCATGTTTCGACTCTGGTGGGCGATACTATTATTGTGGACCGCGTGTTCTGGTCGTGTCTCATATCTATTGGGGGTCTGGAGACCGAGTGGACTTGATGTTACTCAGCATGGTCGATTTTGATGTAATTCTGGGCATGGATTGGTTATCCCCATGTCATGTTATCCTTGATTGTCACGCTAAGATCGTGACCTTAGCTATGCCCGGAGTTTCGAGAGTGGAGTGGAGAGGGTCTATAGAGCATGTGCCTAGCAAAGTGATTTCTTATTTAAAGGCTCAACGTATGGTTGAGAAAGGGTGTGAATATTATCTTGCTTTTGTGAGGGATGTTAGTAGTGAGACTCCATCTGTTGATTATGTTCCTGTAGTTCGTGACTTTCCGGATGTATTCCCTGCAGACCTGCCAGGCATGCCACCTGACAGGGATATTGACTTTGGTATTGACCTGGTTCCAGACACTCAGCTTATCTCTATTCCACCTTACCGCATGGCACCAACGAAGTTTAAAGAATTGAAAGAAAAACTTCAGGAACTCTTAGATAAGGGGTTCATTCAGCCGAGCGTGTCACCTTGGGGTGCACCGATGTTGTTTGTGAAAAAGAAAGATGGCTCCATGCGTATGTGTATTGATTATAGGCAGCTGAATAAGGTTACGGTGAAGAATCATTATCCTTTGCCTCGTATTGATGACTTATTTGATCAGCTTCAAGGAGCTAAGGTGTTCTCCAAGATCGACTTGAGGTCGGGGTATCATCAGTTGAAGATTCAGGATTCTTACATTTCGAAGACTGCTTTCAGAACCAAATATGGTCATTATGAATTTCTAGTTATGTCATTTGGGCTAACCAATTCCCCAGCAGCGTTCATGCAATTGATGAACAGTGTGTTTCAACCTTACCTTGATTCGTTCGTCATTGTGTTCATTGATGACATCCTGGTTTATTCTCGTAGCCAGGAAGAGCGTGCTCAACACTTGAGGATTGTGTTACAGAGGTTGAGAGAGGAGAAACTTTATGCAAAATTCTCCAAGTGTGAGTTTTGGCTTGGTTTAGTAGCTTTCTTGGGGCACGTGGTGTCTAGTGAGGGTATTCAGGTTGATCCGAAAAAGATTGAGGCGGTGTAGAGTTGGCCTAGACCGTCTTCAGCCACAGAGATTCGGAGTTTCCTTGGTTTGGCAGGATATTATCATCGTTTTGTGGAAGGATTCTCTTCTATTACTTTGCCTTTGACCAGATTGACCCAAAAGAGTGCCCCATTCAGATGGTCCGATGAGTGTGAGGAGAGTTTTCAGAAACTCAAGTCAGCATTGACCACAACTACGGTACTAGTTTTGCCTACTGGTTTGGGTTCTTATACAGTCTACTGTGATGTTTCTAGAGTTGGCTTGGGAGCGGTATTGATGCAGGACGGTAGGGTGATTGCCTACGCGTCTAGACAGTTGAAGGTGCACGAGAAGAATTACCCAGTGCACGATCTTGAGTTAGCTGTTATTGTTCATGCCTTAAAAATTTGGCGGCATTATTTGTATGGAGTACAGTGTGAGATTTTCACTGATCATCGTAGCTTGCAGTATCTGCTGAGGCAGAAGGATTTGAATTTGCGTCAGAGGAGATGGTTGGAGCTTCTCAAGGATTATGACCTTACTATTTTGTATCACCCGAGGAAGGCCAATGTGGTGGCCGATGCCTTGAGTCGCAGAGCCTAGAGTTTGGGGAGTCTAGCTTACCTTTCAGCAGCAGAGCGACCTTTAACACTTGATGTTCAGGATTTAGCGGGTCAGTTGGTGAGATTGGATTTGTCAGATCCTCCGCGGGTATTAGCTAGCATGGCTTCCCGGTATGCTCTTTATGAGCGGATTAAGGCTCACCGGTATGATGACCGACATTTGTTAGTTCTTCAGGAAAGAGTTTATCGGGGTGATGCCAGAGATGTGACTATTGGTGATGATTGAGTTATGAGGATGCATGGCCGTATTTGCGTGCCTAATGTGGATGGTATTCGAGAGTTGATATTAGTAGAGGCTCACAGCTCGCGGTATTCTATTCATCCGGGTGTCGCGAAGATGTATTAGGATCTGAGACAGCAGTATTTGTGGAGGCGGATGAATAGAGGTATTGTTAAGTATGTAGCACGGTGTCTCAACTGCCAGCAGGTCAAGTATGAGCACCAGAAACCAGGTGGGTTGCTTCAGAGGTTAGATATTCCGGAGTGGAAGTGGGAGCGAATTACTATGGACTTTGTAGTTGGGCTTCTACGGACTTCGAAGGGTTTGGATGCTATTTGGGTCATTGTGGATAGATTGACCAAGTCCATGCACTTCATTCCTGTCAGCACTACTTATACTTCAAAGCGGTTAGCTGGTATTTACATTAAGGAGGTTGTCCGGTTGCATAGAGTTTCGGTTTCTATTATTTCTGACGGAGTTACTCAGTTCACATCTCAAATTTGGAGGGCCGTACAGAAAGGTATGGGTATTGATGTAGAGTTGAGCACTGCATTTCATCTTCAGACCGACAGGCAGTCGGAATGGACTATTTAGATATTGGAGGATATGTTACGGGCTTGTGTGATTGATTTTGGTGGTTCATGGGATCAGTTTCTGCCACTAGCGGAGTTTGCATACAATAATAGCTACCAATCCAGTATTCAGATGACCCCGTATGAAGCTTTATATGGTAGGAGGTGTAGATCTACGGTTGGTTGGTTCGAGCCTAGTGAGGATAAGTTATTGGGCACATATTTGATTTAGGATGCGTTGGAGAAGGTGAAGTTGATTCAGGAGCGACTTCGCACGGCACAGTCTCGGCAGATGAGTTATGCGGACCGGAAGGTTCGGGATGTGTCTTTTATGGAAGGATACAAGGTATTGCTGAAGGTATCACCCATGAAGGGTGTTATGAGGTTCGGAAAGAGAGGAAAGCTGAGTCCACAATTTATTGGTCCTTTTGAGGTACTTCAGAAGGTTGGAGAGGTGGCTTATAGACTTGCCTTGCCACCCATCTTGTCGAATGTTCATCCGGTATTTCATGTGTCGATGATCAGGAAGTATGTTGGTGACCCGTCTCATGTGTTAGACTTCATCACAGTTCAGCTCGAGGGTGATATGTCGTATGAGGTTGAGCCAGTAGCTATTTTCGCTCGCGAGGTCAGAAAGTTGAGGTCTAAGGATATAGCATCAGTGAAGGTGCAGTGGAGAGGTCAGCCAATGGAGGAGGCTACTTGGGAGACCGAGCGGGAGATGTAGAGCAAATATCCTCACTTGTTTGAGACTCCAGGTATGTTTCTAGACTCGTTCGAGGATGAACGTTTGTTTAAGAGGGTGAGAATGTAACGACCCGGTTTGTCGTTACGTATAACCTGCATTATAATTACTGCATTTGACTTGTTATAGGTTGGTTATACTGTTATTAATGTGTTAGAGTTGGTAGTCTTGAAATCGAATGGTTGTAGTGAGAGTTCAGTCATTTAGTCTTTAAAAATAACCTTAAAATGGGAAAAGTTAACTGAGAGTTGACTTGTTGGTAAATGACCTCAGAATGCGGATTTTACGTCTCGGATAGCTTCGCTAGGTGATTTGGGACTTAGGAGTGTGTTCAGAATAATTGTGTGATGTCCGGTGTAGAATTAGGCTTGAATTGGCGAAAATTAGTTTTTGGTGATTTTTGGTCGGCAGTGGAAAATAGGCTATCGGGGTCGGAATGGAATTCTGACAGTTGGAGCAGGTTCGTAATGTCATTTTGGATGTGTCTGCAAAATTTCAGGTCAATCGGAGTTGTTTTGGATAGTTTTGGCATCGTTGGTGGATTTTAGAAATTTCAAAGTTCTTAGGCTTGAATCGGATGTGATTTTGGTGTTTTGAAGTGATATTTAGTGTTTTGAGAGTGCAACTAAGTTTGAATGATCATTTATAACGTGTTGGTACAACTGGTTGAGGTCCCGAAGGGCTCAAGATTGATTTCGAGTGCTTAACGAGCACTTTTGTTCTTGAAGAGATTGCTGGTTTTCTGGTGTTTTAGCAGCAGGGATTTGTGCATCGCGATCGCATGACAAAAGCCACGATCGCGTAGAGTAATATGAGGGTCAAGCAATTTTGTGCATCACGATCGCAAGAACGGGAGTGCGATCGCGTAGGTATGGAAGGATGAGCAGTGCGATCGCGTGTATGGAGGTGCGATCGCGTAGAATAGAGGGGCACGTAGGTTTTGGAAATTGGTCATCCCGACCGCGTGGGATTGTATGCGATCGCGTGGAGCAGGGAGTCAAAGCTTCACGATCGCATGGGTTAAGTCGCGATCGCAGAAGAGTAAAATGGGAGGCAATGAAGTTGGCCTTCGCGATCACGCGGGTCTTCCCGCGATCGCGATGAAGAAATCACTGGGCAATTAAATTAAAACCCTTCCGCGACCATTAACCCTTTTAACACCATTTTTGAACGGGAAAAGAGCTTGGAGGCGATTTTGAAGAGGGAAAATCAGTGTTCATCATAGAGGTAAGTATTTTGGACCTTAAAACTTGATTATAGGTGATTAAGGAACATAATCTCAGTGTTTAATTCATGAAAATCAGTAGAAAAAGGTGGGTTTAGGGTCTGGGATTATGAGACCTTTAGGGGTCGATTTGAGGGGCCAAACGAACTCCAAATTTAGCGTTCTTTATATGTACGGACTCAGGAGATGACGAAGAATATTTTGGTATAAAAATTTCTGAGTTCCGAGATGCGGGACCAGGGGTCGGGTTTTAGCAAATTTCGGGTTTTGAGCTAAAATCGATATTTTTTCAATTGGAATTCATTTCTTAAGCATAATTTGATGATAAAGGTCGAGCACTCGGAGGTTGATACGAGAGGCAAGCGTATTGCGAAATAGTTTTCGGGCTATTTTGAGGTAAGTAATGTCTTTAAATCATGTCCTGAGGGTATGAAACCCCGGACTCTGCACCCTTTCACGGGTTTTGGAATACAAAGATTGGAACTTTGGAAATATATTCCCTATTTAGGCAACTATTGAGTTGCGAAACTGATTTTTAATCCTATGCTTAATAGTATTGATATATATTTGATATGTTTTGGGTTGTAAGCCATGTTTGGGGCCTATTGTCGATCTGTTTAACCCTTGGGGGGATGTTTTACTGATATTCTCACTATTTTGAAACTATGATTTTCACTAAGTTTTTTCTTGATAATTGGTTGACACTCAAAGTATTTTGATATTACTTATTGAAAAATGAATCGTTGTTTTTGGGTCAAGAACCCGGTATATTTATGGCCTGAAGGGAAAATTGAGAGTGTCTGACTGAGTGAGGATGCATACCTATATTGTGAGGATGGTATGATATGAGTGTGGCTGCTGGCCAATATTATGAGTGATTTTTATGGCATGATGTGGCTTTTTTATAGCGCTTGGGCTGTAGGAGCCCCTCCGGAGTCTGTACACACCCCAGTGAGCGAAGATACCTAATGAGTGATGCCCGCGGGGCTTATACTGAGTGACTGTGAGGATGCCTGATGGGATAATACTGAGTGACTGTGAGGATGCCTGATGGGCTATTATTGAGTGATGGTGAGGATGCCTGATGGGCTGTTATTGAGTGATGGTGAGGATGCATGATGGGCAAATGATATGAGGAAATGATTTCGGCCCAAGGGGAATATTTATGAAAATATTACTGAGTTTTGACTACGATTCACTTCGGTTTTCAAATTGATTTTTACTGAGGATTTTACTGAGATATATTGATATTATACTTGTTTTCAAAGGACTTCTGGAAATTAGTTTGAACTTATGTATTTGTTGAATACTACTTGATGATTTGGTGTTTTACTGATTTTGTGAATTGTTGTATCGTGATGTGTGTTTTATATTTCTTAGACTGTGATTTATTGTCATTACTACTGAGTTGGCGTACTCATCATTACTCCATGTGCCTATGTGCACATATTCAGGTGACGGTCCGGGGCAGTAGCTGTCTCAGTTCGTCAGCAGCAGTTTACGGGATTTCAAGGTAGCTGTCCAGCGTCCACAACTTCTCCATTTCCCTTCCTTATTCAGTTTTAGCATTTCATTCCTAGACTTTATTTAAGACATTAGTAGAGTTAGTTTTATTTCGTAGATGCTCGTGACCATGTTGACTCCAGTCTTGGGAGGTTTTGTTTAGAGTTGTTTAGACTATTATTGAGACGCTAAGACTTAAAGAATTTATTTTATGCTATGTTGTTGTTTATTATTGAATTGTGAATTGTTATAATAGAACAAATGCGTAGTAAGGTGATGGTTGGCTAGCCTAGTTCCACGATAGGCGCCATCACAACCTGTTAGGATTTGGGGTCGTGACAATTGTAGGATGTTGTTGTTTAAAGCTTAGGGGCTATACTGTTTTATGTTTGAAATTTTTGAATCAAAATTTTGTTTGATAAGGTGCTGGTGGGATAAGGGTGGATAATTGGTGTGATAAGGGTGGATAATTAATCGTGATATGGGTGAATACATTGACTGTGACATTATGAATAGGTGGGATCGGGTTGCACGCGGCAACAAGATAGTGAAAATGGGGAATAACGATATTTTACTGATTTTTAAACTTTAAATGATTTGGAAATTCTTGTTTTACTCTACAATTTTTCTTATATTTGGCACATGTAATTATTTTAAAGTAAAGTTTGAAAACTTGGAGTTTTACTTGAGTATTGGTTATAGCTGAGGCTTGGAAAAGTCGGCCGAGTTATTTCATTGTTGTTGCAGTACTTAATTATTTGTTTAGATTTCCTTCTTGCTTTACATTTATTGTCCCAGTTATATTTGTCTTGTTCGTGTAGAATTATTTTATTGCGTTACTGTATATATTATTGTCACATGTTATATGTTTTTAATGTCTCGCCGTAGCCTCGTCGCTACTTCATCGAAGTTAGGCTCGACACTTACTCAGTACATGGGGTCGGTTGTACTGATACTACACTCTGCACTCTTTTGTGCAGATCCATGTACTAGCCAGCAGTAGGGATTTTTAGAGCATCCATCTATTTATTCGGAGACACGAGGTATATCTGCCGGCGTTCGCAGATCCCTAGAGTCTTCTCCTAATTTTTATAAAATTATTTTAGTATATTCAGAACAGTTACACTAATTCTGTCAGCCCAATATTTGTAGTATTCTTTAGTAGTTCGTGAATTGTGACACCAGACTCTGGGGTAGTTTTTTGATCTATTTATATAATTAGCTTGTGGTTCATTTTTATTTAATTATTTATTATTTTATCTTTGAAATTATTCATCGAAAACCAATAGATTCAGTTTACTTTAGATTATTTTATTATGTCTAAATGGATAATTAATGCAAAGTAGTTAATCGAATTCTAACATTGGCTTACCTAGCAAGTGTGGTGTTAGGCGCCATCACGATCCCTAAGGTTCGGAATTTGGATCGTGACACAACCAAACATGTTTGTTTCTCTTAAAGGAAAAAAATAGTTTTTTTTGTTAATAAACGAAGCTCAAAGTAACAATATAAAACAATGAAAAATAAGCTTAAGAGATATAGAGAGAAAGAGTGGAGGTTATGGAGGTGTGAGAGTTATAACCATAATAGTAAAAAGTAAAGGGAAGCTAATGAAGAAGTGAAAGTTATATTTAATTAATGGACATCCATATTTTATATATTTCATAACAATTTTCAATTTTTTGAGCTTCGAAATATTCTCGTGTGCTTCAAATTAAAAGCCTGTGTTTAAATTTGTAAGACATGTATGGTCCCATGTAATTATTTTTTGAATCTTTATAATTCAACATTTTTAATAGTCTCTCTGAATCCATTTTCAAAAGACTAAGGGTTCGTTCGGCAGGAGAAATATGATGGGATAAGTCGTAGGATTAAATTTATATTGTATTTGGTTGATAAATTTATAGCCCCAATCAAATATGGTATAAATTTAATCCTAGACTTAGTTGAGGATATCTCATCTTATCCCACCTTATCATATTAAACCTGGGATTATTTTATCATCTCTCATATGGTATAAATTAGTCCTGGGATTATTTTATCACCTCTCATATGGTATAAATTAGTCCTGAGATTATAATCTCGAGATCATTTAATCCGCGCACCAAATGACCCCTAAGTATTATTTGGGCAAAGATACTTTTAACTCGCGCCAAACTATTTACATTTGGTAGCCATAAAAGTGGATAAATTTTGTATATATTTCATATAGAACATACAAAAATACACATATATACAAAAAATATACAAAATATATATATTTTTCGGCTATTATTTTGAGAGTAGATACACAATGTCATTCAGGGACGGCCCTTCCATAAAGCAAGTAAAGCAACCACTTTAGGTCCCATATTTATGGGGGATCATTTTTGTTCCACCTAATAGACCATATATAAGTTTAAAAAAGAGTTCCGTAAAGTGAATAAATTTAATTTCTTTCTTTAACAAATATAGAGAAGAAGGATTTGCAACCACTATGATTTCTACCAAGAAAATTGCACTTGAAATGAATATCGAACCTAAATTTCGTAAGAAACGTGTGATATATAGGACGTAACAATTTGATGCGATGTTGATAATGAAATCTTTTGAAGAGTCTTTTAGAGTTGATTACTTTTATAAATAATAGACAAGGCTATTTTTTCACTTCAAAAGATTTTAACAATCCGAATCATATGAAAATATATCTGGCTTTCTATTTGGCGGTAAAAATTAAGATCACTGATATTGGAATTTTTAAAAAATATTGCCTTAATCTTGATGTTCCTTAAAGTATAATAATCAATTCGACATTGATGGTTTAGATTTATTTTCTGAATTAAAAGTATTAAGAAAAATAGTACAATTAGAAGATAACAGTTTAATTGGTACACTTAATCAAATAAATAGATTTAATGTATTTTCTTATTGCTTATGGAATAACGCTCATAACTCATGTTACCGTTGCTTCAACGGAAAGAAGTTTTCAAAATTAAAATTGATAAAATCTTACTTAAGAACAACAATATCACAAGAAAGATTAAATGGATTAGCTATATTGTCAATTGAGAAATACTTATTAGGAGGTATTGATTATAAGAAAATTATTAATAACTTTGTATCTAAGAAAAGATTAAAAAAAATAGACTTCAAATAAATAAATAAATAAATTAAAAAGTTAAGACCCCTCATAAAGTTTGGCTTTAGGCCACAAAATTTGTTGTGCCACCCTAATGTCATTTTCCTGTATTAATTATAATAAACCAAAGAAGATGGAATCAATTATTCAAATGGTCCCTCAATTAAACAGAAAGACAACTATTTCTATAGTACTTAGAAGGTCACTTAGCCAGATTTTTCATACTTTATGTAGTCAAATACCTATTTTATCCTCCAAAATTATTAATTTTTATCTATTTTTAATATTATGATTTTTTTCTTTTTTTACTGTATACTATGGTATTACCTATTGTAGACATCGAAATTTTAAGGGATCAAGCCAACTCCTAAGTTAAATATACTACATGACTCTTGAAATCCTAAGAGTCTACTAGGGTTTCTTGGAGGTTACTCTACCCTAAACCCTAACTCACACCTATATAAAGGGATACATATTCCCTTGAATAAGCATCTCAAAAAATGGAGATCATCTCAAAAATCTCATAAACTCACGGGATATTCACAAAGAGATCAAGAAGTGGCTGGATAATTCTTGATAATCAAATAATTCAAGAAGATCCACAACATACTTCATGGATATCAAATAAATTCATGAAAGCCCGCATCATCCTACATTCGAGAAATACGCTGCTCCAGCCCTCGAATCACGAAAATAATCAGGAGAGAAGAATCAAGGGAACAAACAGAGTTTTACTTGCATCATTTTATCAATAAATTATGTTTCTTCATATTCATATTGTGATTACAATTTATTTTTGTATCACATATAATTTATTGCAAACAAATTGGCACGCCCAGTGGGACCATCTATACCTCTCATCTCTTCAAATTACCAAATTTCAAGAACACAAAAATGGCTCCTAAGAAGATCAACTTCAAGCTCGCTACTACTAAGGCTACAAATTCCAAGTTTTTCTCTGATGTTGAAAACTTGTTGGATGCTACTATAGAAAGCGTATGACCTATCACTAGGAACAAGGCAAACTTGCTGGAACAACAAGCAGTTCAAATGCCGTCTGCATTAGTTCCTATCTTTGATTTTCGATCCTCAAAGGGGGCAAGATCATTTCCAACTGAATTGGAAGGAGCAAACATTGCTGAGTTCGTTGAGAAGACATTGGCTCTACTTAGCCCATCTAGATCTAAGAATCTCATCACACAGGATGATGATGATGTCTCAATCACTGGATCTGCTCCAAGTACTCCACGTGAGTTGTTCCACTTAGAGTATGCTATAAGAGAAAATCCATGCTTTGCTCCACCATCCACAACGGTTACCCAAGCAATGGTGACTAACACTTCAACTGTTGAAGAACAACTCGCAAATTTAACAAAGGAAATTGAAGGGTTGACAAAGCATATGCAAGATCAAGATAATCAAATTGTCAAGCTGACGGATAAAGTTGGAAGCATGATGGAGGGAGATTCAAGTCATGCACCTAGAAAGCTCCCTATGATGCAAGATAAAGGAGATTCATCTGCAAGGCAGACAACGACTCCTAAAGAATTTTAGATTTTTTCTGATGGGGTTATTCCCATTGACAAGTTGAAAGACTTCATTATGGAAACCATCAAAGATAAGTATGATGTTGCTGCCAAGTCTTCTCTCGCATATGCAAAGCCATACACTGCGAGAATTGATAGTTTGAAGATGCCTGCAGGTTATCAACCCCCAAAATTTCAACAATTTGGTGGAAAAGGAAATCCAAAGCAACACATTGCACACTTCGTTGAAACTTGTAATAACACTAGAACCTATGGAGATTATATTGTCAAGCAGTTTGTTTATTCCTTAAAAGGAAATACTTTTGATTGGTATACTGATCTCGAGGCTGGTTTCATTGATAGTTGGGAGCAACTTGAACATGAATTTCTCAACCGCTTCTATAGCACAAGGCGAAATGTAAGCATGGTTGAACTCACAAACACACGTCAGTGGAAGGATGAACCAGTTGTTGATTTCATCAATCGATGGAGGAATGCAAGCCTCAATTGCAAATACAGACTTAGTGAAGCCTCTGGAATAGAAATGTGTATTCAAGGAATGCATTGGGGACTTCGCTACATCCTACAGGGTATCAAGCCTAAGTCTTTTGAAGAATTGTCTACACGTGCTCATGATATGGAGTTAATCATGTCTTCTAGTGGAAATCAAGGGCCACCAATTTATGAACCTCTCAAAGTGAAGAATAGGCAACAACCGAAGAAAGTAGGCAAGTTTTTGCCGAAGTATGAGAGCAAGGAATCAATGAATGTCAATGCCTCACCATTAACGGTCACTACAAAAGTGAGTAAGAAGAAAAGTGTGAAGACAACGTCCTTACTGGATAAAGTTGGCCGAAAATTAACTATGAAGGAAATGCAAGCGAAAGAATATCCATTCTTAGACTCTGATGTTCCAGCAATTTTTGAGGAACTCCTTGAATTGAAACTCATTGAGTTACCTGAAATGAAGCGGCTACGAACATGGAAGCACTAATGATCCAAATTATTGCAAGTACCATCGGCTGATTGGTCACCCTATTGAAAAGTGCTTTATCTTCAAGGAGAAAGTAATGGACTTGGCCGCTGAAGGAAAAATCTTGCTAGAGGATGAGAAGGAAAGTTCGAATCAAGTCTCTATCATTTTTGGTTCATATGAGCCCGTTGTATTTTGCAATTTTGTCAAAGTACATGAATGTGATGACGTCCAAATTGCATCATCACCAAATATGATTAAATTTGGTGACTTTGAACCTATCGATGTGAGCAAAACATTGCTTCTCCTAATAGTGAGCGAAGTAGTAGTGGAGGAAAAATCTCAAGAGCAAAGTGAATCATATGATGGTCAAAATGATGATGAAGGTTGGACTCTTGTGACTCGGCGGAGACGCTGCAAAATAAATTCACAAAGGGAATCCAATAAGCAATTGACTAGGAGGGAAATGGTGAAAAGACCCAAGAAGAACATGATAAATAAGAATTGGCCGAAAACGAAAATGGAGGAGAATCGGTATCAAAGGCTATGTCGTCCAGTGACATTGGATGAATTCCTACCAAGTTGGTTACGCATGCACTTCCTGTGAAGATATCAAGGCCTCATGTTGTAAGATAGAGGAAGAAGAGACAAAGAAGAAGTGGACACTTGTGATGCAAAGATCACATTTACTAATGATGATCTTTTGCTTGGTGAAACACCCCATAATCATCCGCTATTTATGGTTGGATTTGTGCGTGAGCGGAGAATAAGTAGAATTTTAATTGATGATGGATCTGGCATCAATATTCTCCCAAATCGTATTGTCAAAGAGGTTGGCATACCAATGGATGAACTACGTGAAAGTCATTTGATGATTCAAGGGTTCAATCAAGGGGGGAAAAGAGCTATAGGGGCTATCAAATTGGAAATAAATATGGGACATTAGCATTCGAGTGCATGGATGCACGTGATTGATGCAAATACCTCATATAATATCTTGTTAGGAAGGCCATGGATACACGAGAACAAAGTGGTCTCGTCCACCTACCATCAATGCTTGAAGTACTGTGAAGATGGGGTCGAAAAGAAGATAGTCGCTGATGATAAGCCCTTTACCGAGGCTGAATCATACTTTGCCGANTCATATAATATCTTGTTAGGAAGGCCATGGATACACGAGAACAAAGTGGTCTCGTCCACCTACCATCAATGCTTGAAGTACTGTGAAGATGGGGTCGAAAAGAAGATAGTCGATGATGATAAGCCCTTTACCGAGGCTGAATCATATTTTGCCGATGCTAAATTATACTTAAAGAATTACGTCTCAAAAGAGGTTAAGGTTGATGACGTGATGTTGAGCAAAAATGTTGAAAAGAAGGTTGATGTCATAACTAGCAAGGCAAAAAATTACGATTGAAAAAGGTTAGGTGCTTTATGATAGGAGCAAAATGAATGAGTCATCTTTAAGTAAGAAGGGGACTCATGTTCTTATCTATGTCCCAAAGGCAAGGAAGGTTGAAGATCCTTCTTCTGAACTACAAGGCAATGTGTTAGGAGACTTGACCCTTCCTATCAAGCGAATTGATGCAATTAAGTCATCTACAAAGTTGCTTAAAGGGTTTGTCAAATCATCAAACCACAATTCGCTCCGGAATCTAGCACTCCCTGCAAAGTGCACAGATGAGGGCTTTGACCCAAATGCCTACAAGTTGTTAGCTAAAGCTGGATATGATCCCAATGAACCATCCAAGTTGGGAAAGCTCCCGCCTGAAGCTTCAAATCCTACTCAAAGGGTGAGGATGGATAAAGGGTACCCACTAAAGCAATCACGTGACAGATTGGGTTACAAACAACCCCCACCCATCCGTATCTCCACTAAAAGGGCAAGTTGTAACTACATCACTACTAAAGAAGTGTCTACGACTTTTAATAAGAAGCCTTATGTGTTTGAGCGACTTACGAAACCAAGGACCTCAGTCTTTGATAGGTTGGGACCACTGAAGAAGGAAAACAAGCGTCACGGAAGTAATAGAAGGATTGGAGCACCTATCTCCCTTAAAAAGGAGATTTTGACCACAGACTACCCAAGTCTGATTCCTTCTAGAATGAGGCGAGAGACCAAACTTGTAGTTTCGTGCGGAGAGGTCCTCAAAGCAAAGGCTCATACTATAGTCCACACTAAGGAACGGGAAGAAGATGAAGAAAGTGTGGGATCATCATATCATATCACCATTCATGATGAACAAAATGCTTCACCTTTTACGGAAATCGAAGAAAAGCGCCTTGATATTCATGTATGTCACCACATATCTTTCAATGATAGTGATCCTCAAGAGGATGAAGACGCTAAAGATGCACCACCGGATCTTGAAGAAGGGGTGAAAACAACAGTTGATGCACTAAAAGAAGTCAATCTCGGAGTAGTTGAAGATCCAAAGCCCACATATGTGAGTGCCTCTCTAACTAGTGATGAAGAGTGCAAATATATTGAGCTACTTAAGGAGTTCAAAGATGTATTTTCTTGGAGCTACAAAACAATGCCAGGTTTAGACCCCAAGGTGGCTGTTCATGGAGAGCTCTGACGATAGGCGACTTGGAGAAGACAACAGCGCGCAGCCTCTCGCAACACTGCCATGGACAATGCCGGTGGCCAGCCATCTCCCATGGCTGGGCTGCCCCCCCAACCACCCCCCAACATATCCCGTCCCCCCATGAACACAAACAACTAGTCCCAACCCCCCACGAACCCTCCACAACCTCATGCGAGTTCATCCCAGCCCATGAGTTACGCGAAAGCAGTGAACCTAGAGACAAATAACACTGCCATGCAGGCTCGTCAACAATCTGTGGATCCTATCCCATTGAGACGTGCCACTTTTCTTCAAGGACAACCTATGGTGAAGTTTATGGAATCAGAAGTTGAAAGAATGAATATTCTTGAAGGCCTGAATTTTGCTGTGGTGTGCAAGTTTTCGTATGGTTGGCCGGAAATCCAAGAATTACGGAAAATTATTCCCATGCAATGTGGGATTAAGGGTGAGTGCAATATTGGCTTCCTTAGAGATAGACATGTATTGGTTTGTCAAACATTATGGCAAGATTACATTGATTTTACGTTGAAATCAGTGTATTATGTTAAGGATAAATTTGGGCAGGAATACCAACTGAGTACACTGTTATATGATGCAAAATTTAAGGCCGGAGAAGAAACTCCCAAAGTTATGGCTTGGATCTCATTCCCTAATCTGTTGCCAACCTTCTTTGTGAAAGAATGGCTTTTTTCTTTAGCTTCTGCAGTTGGTACACCAATACACTTGGACATGGCTACTGTGAACAAGAATCGTCCTAGTTGTGCTTGTGTTAAGGTGTTAGTGGACCTTCTAGCTGATCATCCCAAAAGAGTACGTATGGACATTGAAACTGATAGAACTGGTGAAATTAGGACATAATGGATTACCATTAGGTATGACTATTTACCTAAATACTGTCGAGAATGTAAGCTGCAGGGTCATGGCATGCTTGAGTGTTGGAGATTGCATCCGGAACTCATGGACAATAAGGGGACTGCACAAGTTGCGGAAGATGAATTAGAACAACAAGGAAATATTGAAAGAGGAAACACTGCTACTCCATTGAGGATTTTATCGAGTGGTAGAGTTGTTGGTAATGTAGGTGATCAATGGAAAGAAGTGAGGGACAATAGAGGCAAAGGAAAGGACAAGCTATCTGAAGGGTTAGTTGAAACTGGACAAATTGTCCCAGTTCATAAGGAGAATGTGGCGTCAAAACAGATCCTAGTTGAAAATCAGTTTGCAATCTTAGAAGTAGAGAATGAAGAGGCTAACAACCTAAATCAACTAGTTGTGGATGATGGAAGAACAGACATAGCCTCAGTGCATAAAGACATATCACTTTTGAGTCCTGCAACCCCAGCTTATAAGCCTAAGTCACCTGGCAAAATTCAAGCAAAAAGAATGGATGCTATGTTGCCTAGTGCAACTGGGAAGGGTGATTACTCAGGTGTTCCTAATGCTACTTCAATTGCTCCTAATATGCAGATTGAAAATCAAGAAGATAGAAGGAAGAAGGGGAGGTGAGGTGAAGTTCAGCAGCAACAAGAGTCTACTGCACAACGGGTGTAGAGAACATTCAATGATAGAATGGTGTCAATCAACACATCATGCCAAGAAATACCACCTCAGGATACTAGAGTTGATGAAAAATTAGGAAGCAAGGAGGACAATGAACAAGTTGAGGATCCAGATTTTGAAAAGTTCCAAAGTAATGTAAGGGTTAAGTGGAAGGGAGGTAGACTATGGGTTGATCAGACTGAAGTTGACTCAGAGGAAGG